>VMBQ01008086.1:0-41145 GCA_007657795.1 Dreissena rostriformis
ACAGTCCCTTTAAGACTGCGTCAAGTAAGCTGAGAAATATATATCAAAATAATGTTTGCAATCACTCATTCAATTAGAAATATAGTATACATAACAAACGATAAGTGAGTGTTGTGAACGAAAGAGACGAACTTTGCAAAATAACAACGCCAGACTCGTTGATAAATATAATAAAGACGAACGCACGTGAACCGGATTTTTCTGATGTGTTTACCTTATCGTTGTGCGTGCAGACTATTTTGGAGTATATAAAGGTAGGATTTCGGTTGTCTAGTTACATTAGGACTGCAAAACAGTGTGTACCATTAAGGAGCTTATTATAGTAATGCACTTTTAAATGCACATAAAAAGAGTCGGTACGTATAATGATGTCAATATAAAGAAGCAATTCTCAAAACACGCACAGCGTGTTCTAGTTTGTGGAAACATTCATAGAATGTCACATTGACTGGAAATATTTATTACTCTGACGCAGTCCAATACTAACAGGACGTATCACTTAACAACCAATCAAATATCTCATTTCTTACGTGTTTCTTATCCACAGCGCATTGTCTCCGAACGTCGCGGGCTATTATATATTATGCTCCCGCTAAAAATCTGTTACAAAACCTATATTTGTCAAAAGTAATAGTTATATCACGTTTATGGCGGATTGTTCAGATTGCACGTTATTTAGAAATACAGACCACAGAACGTCTACATAATATTTGCATCTACTGTCGCACCTTAAAGCATTACAAACATTGAAACTTAAATGCTTCCACATGTTCTTGTTTCTAGAATCTAATATTTTTCGAAGATTAATGTTCGTACGAAATGTGTTAAATTAACAGTCAAAAGAAAACAAACGATGTATCTTAGTTGTAAATAAACGCATTTTCCTCCACTTATTCTTTACTTGACAATATTCCAAAAGGAGGAATTGCTTCTAGCTTGATATGATTTGAAAGCTCTTAGAATGAATTCTGTACTTTGTACTTTCATACTTAAGAAATATAAGATAATATATAGCGAGTTGCTGATAATGGACTTTGTCTCAACTCAAAATTATCNCGGATTGTTCAGATTGCACGTTATTAAGAAATACAGACCACATAACGTCTACATAATATTTGCATCTACTGTCGCACCTTTAAGCATTACAAACATTGAGACTTAAATGCTTCCACATGCTCTTGTTTCTAGAATCTAATATTTTTCGAAGATTAATGTTCGTACGAAATGTGTTAAATAAACGGTCAAAAGAAAACAAACTATGTATGTTTAGTTGCAATAAACGCATTTTCCCTCACTTATTCTTTACTTGACAATATTTCAAAAGGAGGAATTGCTTCTAGATTGATATGATTATATCAACCGCTGACAAATTGAATTCGTTTAAAAAACATATAAAGATTATTTCATTTAATTTTTTTTTTCCAAACGGCATTCTGAATGTTGCTGATATAGTCCTTTTTATAAGCATCGGTGTGTTGAAAACGGGGATACTACTTTCCAACACAAATTTTAAAAACATGTCATTTAATATAATATAACGCTATCTGAATTATACATCAAATCTTTGTGCAAAAATTTACAATTATTTGATAGTTCGATTGTCATGATTTTCTATCCATATTAACAAAACACCGATGAATCACGGACGACAGAGAGGCATTGAATACTATATGACAACAATTTATCTTGATCCTATTAGTCATTAACTCGTGGTATGTGTTGTTGTTTAAAAAAAAATGTTTTCGTTCTTTTGTGTGCCCCTGAAAGAAGACACGATATTTATCGAGTTCGCAAAGTTTACAACGTAGCGTGCAAATTGAATTACTTGTGAACATACTGCTCACTGATTGAACAAGCATTGTCACTTACATTACACTGGACAATATAGCACGCATAGCTGACGCCCAATTCAACATGGTATTGGTGTTAATGCTGAAAGGTCATATGTCGTCAACGAATTTGATATTACGCATGACACTACCGTGTATAGATCATTAACGTGGAATAAACAAAACATGTAAAATAATACCCATAAGAAATTTGGTAAATTACAGAAGCAGAAACGTCCGAACAAAAAATGCAGGAATGTGTCAAATTAAAAAGCCATACAGAGAAATTTGTGTTGACAGCTTTTACGAACTTACAATTACCCCCCTCCCCGTTACGCTGTAGAGGGGGTATACTGGAATCCCCATAGACGAATGCCCGTCTGTGGGACACATAATTTTCTGGAGAAATTCTCCTTATTTCCCTCTGAAATCGCAATGCCCACAGGTTTAAAATTTGGTATGTAACATTGTATTATGGTGTTCTTAAAATTGTATTCAAATAATTACCATGGGGGTTAAACTGGCCACGCCCCAGTGTCCAATTTTCCATAGTTGCAGCATGCCACATATAACTTTATGCGGCGCCTCTAGTTACTTGCATACGTGTAATGGTTTTTTTTGCCCTTTGTTGACGCTTAAATGACATGTTGTCAAAATGGTGTTGAAAGTAGTTATCTCTGTTCGTAGCACTGATGCTTACAAAAAGGGACTATATCTGCCACATTGAGAATGCCGTTTAGAAAACAAATCATATTATTAAATAAAAAAATCTTTATATGCTATTACAACGGATTCAATTTGTTAGCGGTTGATAATTTNCAAGCTTTAATTTACATGTGGCTTTTAGCCTTACCAATTAAGTGAGTCCGATAATTGCGAAACCAACAAATGTTCATTGCATTCTTACACGATTTGAGACAATCTTTTAGCAATTGAGATTCATTTAGACACGATGCATATTAAGAATGTTTAATGTTGGATTTCTGAGATCTATCTTGTATATAGACAAGAATAAGTCTTGACAATTCATAGAAAAACAGATATGTGTTGCATGTTCTTACTAAAGCGATTTATTTTCTGATGCTTGACAGATGAAAATGATTAATCTATTGAGGCAGAAGAATGACACCGTTATGTGGCGATATTCAGCTCCGAGTTCTACCGGTAATAACTGGCCAGATTTCGCGCAGAACCTGTTAACACATCATTCAACCTCACAACGATGTCTTGTTCTGTTTTGAGTTAATAGCTGTTACTTATTATTTTTCAAACTTCATAATCTGTGCCGAAACCATCTTATAAACATGTTATATACAGCCTGTGAATGAAGTTATTATTAATGCATTAATACTAATCAACGGTTCTATAAATTATGTTCCTTCTAACAAATTGATTGCTTTATGATTACTCTTGTTTATTTGTTTTTCATTCATTGATACCGTTTGTCTGATAGGATTCCAAAAAGGACGTCATTGTTTTTACTTAATCATTTGCAAAATGCTTGCGCTTTATCATCCAATCACATCTTATAAGATTGTCGTAATTATGCGCTACATGTGTCCGCTTATTATCTTAATCGGATATTTTAAAAAGTGAGATAATGACATAAGTCCAATACAAATTATACATATTAAACAGGTGATACAAGTTTTAAAACGTAAGATATGAACACATTATAAGTTAGTCTATATTTACCCAATATTTTGTACAAATGGAAACTTAAATGTTCTATTTTGGCTTTATAATTGCTTTATTCGGGCATACTGTATGGAATAAACCGTTCGACACTAGTATTATTTGACTTTTTCAATATTGGAATGTATCTTTCGTCATTGATATGTTTATATTTTGTATTGTTTTTTAAACCTTCTTTAATAGTTAATATGCACGATTTGCTTCATCACACCCTTTTAAGGGTCTGTAAACCACGAATGACGAAAAAAGAAAAGTTCTAAAATACCGCATTTTATTACAATTATTAGTTTATATTGATTAAAATATCACGACTGGTATATTACATTACTTGAAAAAAGTTCATATGTTCAGTATATTCCGAAATAAAATTTCGCGATGTGAAATCGAAAGTACATCGCGAAAATAGGTGACATAACGATATACACACTATAAATAACGCAAGTAGATTGATCATTTTATATATAAAATATATACAATTCACTACGCATGCACAATTTGCATTCCTGGGTTTACCACGTGACGATGATGATCAATCTACTTGCGTTATTTATAGTTAACTGGTAGTTACCTGGTATACATACCCAGTAAAAATAAATAAATAAAAAATAAAGTAAAAATAAAAAAAAAACATTTTTCAAGTAATGTTATATACCAGTCGTGATATTTTAATCAATATAAACTAATAATTGTAAAAAATACGGTATTTAAGAACTTTTCTTTTTTCGTCATTCGTGGTTTACAGTCCCTTTAAGACTGCGTCAAGTAAGCTGAGAAATATATATCAAAATAATGTTTGCAATCACTCATTCAATCAGAAATATAGTATACATAACAAACGATAAGTGAGTGTTGTGAACGAAAGAGATGAACTTTGCAAAATAACAACGCCAGACTCGTTGATAAATATAATAAAGACGAACGCACGTGAACCGAATTTTTCTGATGTGTTTACCTTATCGTTGTGTGTGCAGACTATTTTGGAGTATATAAAGGTAGGGTTTCGGTTGTCTAGTTACATTAGGACTGCAGAACAGTGTGTACCATTAAGGAGCTTATTATAGTAATGCACTTTTAAATGCACATAAATAGAGTCGGTACGTATAATGACGTCAATATAAAGAAGCAATTCTCAAAACACGCACAGCGTGTTCTAGTTTGTGGAAACATTCATAGAATGTCACATTGACTGGAAATATTTATTTCTCTGACGCAGTCCAATACTAACAGGACGTATCACTAAGCAACCAATCAAATATCTCATTTCTTACGTGTTTCTTATCCACAGCGCATTGTCTCCGAACGTCGCGGGATATTATATATTATGCTCCCGCTAAAAATCTGTTACAAGACCTATATTTGTCAAAAGTAATAGTTATATCACGTATATGGCGGATTGTTCAGATTGCACGTAATTTAGAAATACAGACCACAGAACGTCTACATAATATTTGCATCTACTGTCGCACCTTAAAGCATTACAAACATTGAAACTTAAATGCTTCCACATGTTCTTGTTTCTAGAATCTAATATTTTTCGAAGATTAATGTTCGTACGAAATGTGTTAAATTAACAGTCAAAAGAAAACAAACGATGTATCTTAGTTGTAAATAAACGCATTTTCCTCCACTTATTCTTTACTTGACAATATTCCAAAAGGAGGAATTGCTTCTAGCTTGATATGATTTGAAAGCTCTTAGAATGAATTCTGTACTTTGTACTTTCATACTTAAGAAATATAAGATAATATATAGCGAGTTGCTGATAATGGACTTTGTCTCAACTCAAAATTATCAACCGCTGACAAATTGAATTCGTTTAAATAACATATAAAGATTATTTCATTTAATAATTTTTTTTTCCAAACGGCATTCTGAATGTTGCTGATATAGTCCTTTTTGTAAGCATCAGTGTGTTGCGAACGGGGATACTACTTTCCAACACAAATTTTGAAAACATGTCATTTAATATTATATAACGCTATCTGAATTATACATCAAATCTTTGTGCAAAAACTTACAATTATTTGATAGTTCGATTGTCATGATTTTCTATCCATATTAACAAAAGACCGATGAATCACGGACGACAGAAAGGCATTGAATACTATATGACAACATTTTATCTCGATCCTATTAGTCATTAACTCGTGGTATGTGTTGTTGTTTAAAAACAATGTTTTCGTTCTTTTGTGTGCCCCTGAAAGAAGACACGATATTTATCGAGTTCGCAAAGTTTACAACGTAGCGTGCAAATTGAATTACTTGTGAACATACTGCTCACTGATTGAACAAGCATTGTCACTTACATTACACTGGACAATATAGCACGCATAGCTGACGCCCAATTCAACATGGTATTGGTGTTAATGCTGAAAGGTCATATGTCGTCAACGAATTTGATATTACGCATGACACTACCGTGTATAGATCATTAACGTGGAATAAACAAAACATGTAAAATAATACCCATAAGAAATTTGGTAAATTACAGAAGCAGAAACGTCCGAACAAAAAATGCAGGAATGTGTCAAATTAAAAAGCCATACAGAGAAATTTGTGTTGACAGCTTTTACGAACTTACAATTACCCCCCTCCCCGTTACGCTGTAGAGGGGGTATACTGGAATCCCCATAGACGAATGCCCGTCTGTGGGACACATAATTTTCTGGAGAAATTCTCCTTATTTCCCTCTGAAATCGCAATGCCCACAGGTTTAAAATTTGGTATGTAACATTGTATTATGGTGTTCTTAAAATTGTATTCAAATAATTGCCATGGGGGTTAAACTGGCCACGCCCCAGTGTCCAATTTTCCATTGTTGCAGCATGCTACATATAACTATATGCGGCGCCTTGGGTATTTGTCACTACTGCGACAACCTCTAGCTACTTACATACGTGTATGGTTTCTTTGCCCTTTGTTGACGCTTTCAGGGCCCGTATTCAACAACCAATTCTTACATTTTTAATGTATAATTCGGATTGTTTTATATAATATTAAATGACATGTTGTCAAAATGGTGTTGGAAGTAGTTATCTCCGTTCGTAACACACTGATGCTTACAAAAGGGACTATATCTGCCACATTGAGAATGCCGTTTAGAAAACAAATCATATTATTAAATAAAAAAATCTTTATATGCTATTACAACGGATTCAATTTGTTAGCGGTTGATAATTTTTGGTTGAGGCAATATGCTAAATATGCTAAATATGAGGCAATAAAAATCATCCGTGCATTCGTTTGAAAAACGTTTCTTCTTCTTCATATTTACGACTATTTGAATGAGAATGTTTGAGCCCTTATGAACTAATTGGAGGATAAAGCTACTGTTTGGAAACAGCGAAGATGCATTATATGGAAAAGCCTTATTCCCGGCGTTGTAAATGAAAATGTTTTATACGGTGAATACTTGTACTTCGATCAATGTCAATCAAACCGTTCGATTAACAGATACAATTTAACATTTTGTTATAAAACTTTGGTCAAATATGGCAGATATTATGGTTTTATTAGACTGGATAACATACTTTTGGGTACACTTTATATGTACAATAGACGAGCAACTAAATGGATGATTGAACAATGCAGTTTAATTTCAATTAAAATAGTTAACTTGAATTTCATTCATAGTTATACAGTCGGTAACATTTTTCCCCAAATATACAATTATTTAACATATTTCTATCACGATCTATCAGCAAGGTAAATCATAGTAGCGCGACATATATTTCTTAAATATGAGAGTACAAAGTACAAAAAACATTCTCAGAGCTGCCACATTACATCACTCTAGAAGCCATTTTAAGATAAATCTGTACAATAGTGGAGGTAACTCTCTAAAAAAGAGGAAAGACCTCAGTAAAATTGGGGCGATAAATATATCAAATAGGGGCGATAAATATGTCAAATAGGGGTGATAAATCTGTTCAATAGGGGAGTAGAGAACTCTATGTAAAATAGAGGAGATACATATGTCAAATATGGGAGAAAAATATGTTAATAATGGAGATAAATCTGTAATATATAAAAATCTTTTAAAGTAAAGATACATTGGCGGCAAATGCGTGAATTGCAACTAACATACATTGTTTTTTCTTACGACTGTTTATCAACGACTGTACAAAAAAAATCTTCGGAAGAAATGCATGAACCGTAATCTGACAATTGGTTATCTCATTTTTAAATTGATTCAATTTTTCTTTAAATCCAAACATATTAAATTGTAAATACAAATACATGTGGAAGCGTTCAAGTCTCAATGTGTGTAATGCTTTAAGGTTCGATAGCAGATCAAGGACTATGGGGTCTGTATTCCTAAATAACGTGCCACCCAAACAATTCGCGAAACACTTGACACAACTATTACATTTTGACAAATGTAGGTTTTGTTACAGATTTCCAGCGGGACCATATATACTATCTCGAGACGTTCGGGGACATAGCGCTGTTGATAAGAAACTGTGAAGGAATGAGATATTTGATTGATTGCTCAGTGATAAGTCCTGTAAGTATTTGACTGCTGCAAAGTAATAACTGTTTCCGGTCAATGTGACATTCTATAAATGTTACCACAAACTATCATGATAATTATATGTGTTCTTGTTTGAGAATTGCTTCTTTATATTGACGTCATTGTACGTACCGACTCTATTTATTCGCATTTAAAAGCTCACGTATTCGTATAAGCTCTTTAATTGTAAACACTATTCTGCAGACCTAATGTTACTACAAACGATACCCTTCTTATTTATAATCCAAAATCTATTTATAATCCAAAATAGTCTGCACACACAACGATAAGGTTAACACATCGGCAAAATACGGTTAATGCGCGTGTGTTTTTATATTATAGTTATCAAATAGTCTGGCGTTATTATTTTAAAAGGCGCCTTGCTTAAGAATGCAACGTTCATCTTTTTTAAATTTCGTACATTACACGCACATATCGTTTGTGAAATATAATATATTGCTGGTTGAATGAGCGATTGCAAACAATATTTTGATCTATATTTCTAAGCGCACTTGACGAAATCTAAAAGAGGGTAATGAAAACAATCGTGCATATTCACTTTTAAATCTGTTATAAAAAGAACAAAAAATAAATGCTTCAATGTTAAAGTTGTTTGTTCAAGTTTTTTGCTGAAACTGAAATTTATTAAATATCACAATCAACAAAAACAAATATTTCTCAATTTACCACATGAATACCAGTGATGATCCCTTCATGTTTATAAATCCATTGTATGTAATGTCGTGTTACATCTTGTACATAATGTCTAACTTCATTTTTAGTTTATCAAATATTCGAATATTCGCACGACTGGTTTAGCTACTTTCTACTTTAGAGACATTCGTCAGTGTTGTATTCAAGTACCGAATTTCCAATACCGTCGTATGTCTCTTGTATGCATTTACAGTTTGTAAATCTAATTATTAAACAACTGCGATATACATTTAAGTGCAATGGAAGTCACGAAGTTAACCAAGCTACCCGTTGTTATATGAAAAACAAATGCTGATACACACATTAATTGATCAATTTGACAAATATTTCTCATGTATATAGTCGTCAGTAATACAGTTATTTGGTAATCACAACTTACGCTTTTAAACTCGGAAAAATAGTACCAAACCAACAATACGAAAGGTTCATCAAACATTCAATTGTACTTTTTTCACGAGTCTAAAAGCAAAAGTTGTACTTGCCAAATAACTGCCGTGGTTTTCAACTCTCCGATATTATTATTACTGGCGACTATACGAGTGGCCATGAACATTGAGCTGTTTATTCAATATCCAAATCTTACATATGACACGGAAACATAATTTATGGTTCATTATAATAACTGTAATTTATAGTGTTCATGGAAACCGTATGTATGTGTGATACTTAAGAGCTCATATGACAAAACAGAATGTGTGTTAATAATTTGCGGTCAGAAAAACATTGCATATCACTTAGTTATCCAGTAACATCACAGTGTCCGGTACATAACAAACAACGATCAAAGGCAATACTGAGAACTGAATGTTTATCGTATAGTAGCATGATGTAACCTTATTTGTAAATCGTCTAATGAAAAAAGTCTGTAGTCGGACATAATTTAATGTAAACACATAGCCGTACCGAATTATAATGTTATCTTGATTAACAAAGCGCCATTTTCATTACGGGATCGACGCCAATAATGAATACAAGATGGCGTTGTTTGATATCAGGTGATATTTGACGACATGGATGTGTCATGAGAATCAATGGTGCGTGATCTAGAGTTCAATAATGGCAACATTTATAATCTTAACAAGACAAGTCAAGTCAATTTATTGGCAAATACATTAGTACATAGTCAAACAACATACCTAAGACATGAAATGCCGGTGTAAATAAATGCTAATTCAACATGGTGTGACGAAAAGTATGGTATATATTATGGTCATAAAATAATAATTAATGGATGTGTGAATGTTGACCTCCTGAACAAATGCATATTCTAGGTGGTCTAGAGGAACTTTGTATTTGAGCACCGTTTTCATTTTTTATATTACGCATACTAAGTTAAGTAGATAATATACATAAATCGACAGTAATAATTGTTAATCCCAATTGATCATCTATACGAAACGAAATAATAGGTTATATTAGTAACGAGATGGCATTGTTATTTATTATAAGGAATATTAGAAGGGCTCTTCAGCATCTCCTCAAAATTTCCAAGGCAGATGATAGATAAGAACATATCATGAAATATAAAAAGTACAGATATGATACTCCACAAAATAACACATTTGTTGAATTCAAAATACGTATTGAGTTTTATACTGAAACTTATTAATGTACATAAAACTTAAACAAAGTTGGAAAATCTCCTTTTTTCAGTGCAGATGTATTTAATTGTATGAGCGCATTTTTTATTCACCAGCATAACTTCAAGTGAATTGGTTGGTATATGAACAATTACGAATAATTCTGAGGTTTGGATTTTAATCAAACAACACTTAATTTTACTCTTTATCTGTATTTTACTGTTACAATTTACACACTTTCGGTAGATCTTAACCAGTATATTAATGAATGAATCAATGTATGAATGGAGACTCCAATAAAACGGTAAATGATTGCTGAATGAATAAATCTATTGCACAAATAAATAAATAAATAAACACAGGAGGATATAAATACATAATTAAACACTGTGCTGTTCCAGAATGACGTCGGCACAAGCATTAACATTTTATTTTTTTGGTTGAAAATATTTTTGAGAAAATAAGTTGTATTCAGAAAGTTTACATGCATGTCGTTCTGTCAATTGTTTAACTCATTACACATACATGTAAGATTTATTTAATATATGGAATGATTCAGCTATTGAACAAAAACTTAACAATTGCGACGCAATTACATAACGAAATAATGTTTACAAGAGACATCAATTGCATGTATAGTATAACACCATCCACAAGTCTTGTATTTAACGAAAGGACCATGTGCATGACAACCCTTACAAAGAAGTCACTGCTTAAAACGGATAGTGCAACAGTTCAACCGTTTTAAAGGGCGTGCTAAACCTCGAACAAAAGTTCAATCAAAGTTGGGGTGGGGCAGGTTGGATTCTGACAAAGATTCCGTCAAACACACCACACCACCGAGGTGCGGTCGGTTTGTGAGAATCATAACACTAGGTATTTATGTGGTCGTCGTTCGATCTGCATAATAGTATTTTGGTCACTGAAGTTCGGAACGAAGATGATAAACAGAAATACAGTAACGGATTAGCGAAGGTATTTACGAAGAAAAATCTGGACAGAAATAATATCAATGTAGTCCTTATTTTAAGGGCTGTTATAACAACTGCGGTGATCATCGGTATAAAAGAACAAAATACAAATATTACTGCAACGCTGGTCATCACTAGTGTAGTCCTAATTGATCTTATTAGATATCGTCCTACAGCCGTAACAGCCATTGTTCCTGTCATGGGTGTTATCCTTCGCCATCGAAAAAAAAGATTGCGACCCGTGTATAACACACACTTGTAATAGTACAACTAATGATTGACAGCCCAAGCGATATTACGTAAACTGTTCCCCTTGTTATTTTTTACGAATTGTTATAAACGCAAAAGCCTTTAGAATTGTTATGTTCAATGAGTATGTGTGGAAGTGATAAAAGAAAACACAGAAATAAAATTACAATGCCCAAGAAGTTTCCTTTTGCAGATGCGTCGCTTTTCACAAATGTGTCAATCGTCGTTGCTTTGAAACGATACACAGCCAAACACGAAATTATAACGCTCGATGATAAGAAAGCAGTCAACATAACAGTAAAGTTCAAACTGCATAGCCAGTTTGGGGCGAATGATTGCCAAACGTCTTGCTGAATTAATATGAAACATGGCGCGCATACGACAAGAGAGAAGACGTCACAGACAGCGAGGTAGAATATCATCCAATCAGTAAAGGTCCTTCGTTGAAGTTTCACATGCGTCAGTATGACGAGGCAATTTCCCGGAACAGCAAGTAGAAAAAATATCCCTATGAAAACTGTCACCGCTATTCTTGCCCATACTGGCACTAGAGACACCATATTTAGATCGTCTTTACTCCCCTCTGAGTTATTTTCCATCAGTGACAACGTATGATTAGACGCGTTCATTTTATAAATTAAGTTTTCCGACCATTCGTTTCAATACGTACCGTTCTATGGTCATGAACACTGTGAATTTATCAATAGCTGTTAATGGTTTACATCAAATAACAACATGAACATGACATATATTGTGAGAACTCTCACAATGAACACGACGTCCTTTAAAATTCCAATCCAATAAGAAAAATTATGGTGCATGTTCTAACGTTTAATAATTATCTTAAAAAGAATTGTCGATACCAACGTTTGCAGAATAGTATTCAATACAATATATAATCGACTGATACAACACGCGTGTTGGAATATACCCGAATGTTATCAGATTCACAATATGACGCTTTTATATGCTATGTCGTGCCTTCCAGTTTTATATCAAAGCAACGCTTTGTTCTTCTAAGTAGTCGTTTTACTAGTAATTGTATATTCATTTATCGTTAAGTACTGAAATACACGCCATTATATCGTTGTGTGGCATTTCAACAGTCAGTTTTATAAACTTTTACATTTCAGATGTATAGAGGTGCTATTTGTTCCTGTCGTTGTCCTAAACAATGCCTCACCGTGTGATAGTTAGAATATTATTTTAACGCCTACTGCTTCTGTCATGCGATATTTCTTTAGCACATTTGGTAGAAAGAACAATGTAACTGTAGCACGTGTTTGAAACAGTCAACAGCTTATCAAATACACTACACGTGTCTCAATATATAACGTGTCCACATCATCGTCTTTCGTTTTGCATAATGTTTGTCGCACGGAAACAGTTATGTTGCTACATTGTACAACGGAGGTCCAAGTTCAATGCCAATTCGACTGTACACATGTGGAATTTTCATTTCGAAATATATGTTAACGTTCACGTAAAGCAGGTACTTGCATTTTCAATTGGGATCGGTACATGTGATTTCAAACAAGATTGACCTAAGTTTAAAAGCAGACTACCAATGGCAGTAAAAGCTAAACAAACTTGCCAAGTAAATACATACTCAAACTAAATACTTAAATATTACTTATTATATAACATATGCAATATGTGGTTACCGTGACCATGATACATTACAATTTCACGCAATTGGTCGTTTTGAATATGACACGTGAAAACTTCCATGTAAATAAAGAAATATTAAAGAAGAGATTCAATGGTGAACGTGTTTTACAAGATGATATTTTTGTTAGATAATAGTGTTTGTTTGCTTGCATACAATGTTAACTGAATCTATGACATTTATCTGGAAAAAATTGCCAAACTGTCAACATGTGCTTGAACAACATGAGATTAGCTGTTATCTGGCCATTTTGCTTCCGATTAATTTATTGTTGCTTCTTTTTACGATGTGACGACTATAACGTTTCATGTACATTTATCGAATTGAAGATATAGTTTGAATAACAAACTTTTATTCAGGATACACATCAGCTTTTAATGTTAAATTTGGTAAGAAAACAATACAATACTAGTGTAAATCGAACACATTTCGAAGGTGTAGCTCCAATGTCAACAACCTAACACAGTGGCGCCTTCAGTATATCCATTTCTTCCATACTTTGCGTGTGAGATGTGACTAAGGCGACAATCGAACGTCGTTAACCTCTTGAATCACACCTGTATCGGTTTATCAATCATCTGTTCATTTCGTGATAAAAAGTTGTTTTAATTTGCATGAAAATGGTGATTGGGCTTTTACACCTGGGGATTCCTATAGACAAATTTGTTAAAAGTATCTTAAAAGCACATTGCACCAATTAAGAATGCTTTCACTTGTCTACTGCATCGGAATCGTTCGTGTCTTAAATACAATATGATATCTTAGCACCATTTTCAAAGAATAATATAAATTTACCCTATTTGATTCATTGGTAAATATATCATGTTATATGATGATTTGAGGTAATGGAAAATTGGCTTGTTCGATTTGGCAGTGTTTGTATTTAATATTTCCATACTTTCTGTTATATAGGTTAAATACAACGAGGAAACATACATTTCCAATCGTAATTAAGAACGGTATTCGCTGCCGTCAAGCAAAGCCTTGCTATCATTTTAGACATAAATAAGTAAGGCAGTAACTACATTTCTATGCACATATGCGTTCACTGTGTGTTGTCGTACGGCAATTGAGTATAGTTAGTTAGTTATATTTTATATGGGAACGCATTTTCAAATTTCTATCGACGACATACAAGGGGTAAAGGCTTGCTTTTGTAATTTGCAGTTATAATTTATATAGCTATGCAGCAATTTCGCATTAAATATTAGAGAAAATGTATTTACAAAACGAAACCTAGAGACATGATGTCTAATGTATTTAGGATGTATATTTTTTTATAGCCACCGGTAACACATTTAAGAGATTTTAAAATCATAAAACTTAGTCAAACTGGATCTGTAATTTAGCGTTGAGTGAATATTCTGTTTATATAAAGTACAATACTATAAATTTAAACACACATTTTGTTTATTTAATAAATAATTTGCCTTTAGGCATTGGTAAACGGTCAGGTATTTTCAGTTCGTTGAACTTGTAACAATAAGGGCGAAATGTGAGTGATTGGATAAAAAGCATATATATATATAAATTATACAAAGTCATATACATTATAGTTATATACTTTGTTAGATGTTATTAAAATACAATTGAAATATAGTAATCAAAAGACATTAAAAAAATCAAATTGAAAATTTTCTTTTCCAATTGGAAATTTATTGTATCATTTTTCGTTCGGAATGTGACCGTTTAACAGACCCTTAGATACGCTGATAAAGGCATGTACATTATACAAAACTGTAAACATTTATCAATGAAAACAATCAGATTTGTTTGCTATTTTTTATATCGTGAGAGAATAATATGTTACTGCCCTGTCGTTGTGTAAATTGTAATATATAGCAGATAAGGCTTAGAATAAAATAACGTCGAGGCTTTCTTACGTTGTTTTATTATTGACGAGCCTGATATATTACACAACGATAGGGCATTAACCTGTTTTACTGTTTCTCAAACCTATACTTCCCCATTTTAAAAGAAATATACTCGCTACGACGCTGCATTTTTAGCGGGATTGAATATTTTCTATGACGTTTGAGGCGTGAATCATGAAGTCATGAGCACTTGCGCTTAATATTTGTTGTTTTTTTGTGACTAAAATATATTACATCTTGGTATTTTTTTTTTTAATTCTGATTCTATTTTACTTAACATGGTGACTTAATATTTTATTCCGAGCAATATGACATACCCTCAAACATTGACCGATTTAACAACTTCCTGTGTACGTGATATAAAAAATCACGAAAAATTAAATGCGATCGACATGTCGATTCAAAGGAGCCTTATTGATAAGAGAAGTAAATATCAATATATTTATTTTTCGTTTTAAAGACTTTATCTAATTTAAAAAATATAGGAAACATTATCAGGAGAGGAATCTTAAATGTTACCTCACCGTGATCTTAAAATCTATCAATAGGATTTCCTCACTTTATCAATGCTACGTTGGTGAATATGGCAGGTTGTGGATGTGTCTTTGAGTTCATATGTTATAAGTACGGTTATTGTTTGTTAAAATTGTTAAACATTGCAAATCGATTTCACAAGAATTTATTTCGCATTTGAGGCTGAGGACAGTCGGAATTTGTATATTGTCTTAATTTATTGTAGAATGTAGCCGAATGCGCAGACCGGAAGTGATGTTTTGTGCATGTAGATACAGTTAAAGGATGTATGGCTTCGGCCAAAGAGCTTTTGCTCAGAAATTAAATAAGTAAGTAAAGTAAAGCAATTATGCGCATACTTGTTATGGTGTTTAGGCTGCTGTATAGTTTATTGTAAAATTAGTCTGATGAGTATATATCTTATATATCACAAAGAAAGTGAGTCAAAGACAGTGCCAGTCCCACACTCTGATAATTGATATTGGATCATGCATGAGTGTTCAGTATGTACTGATCTAGTATCAGATTATGTTTTCTTTGAATTTGATATATATATGTGAAGTTTTAACACAGCCAGTATGTTTCCGGTTAAGTAACACTTGAGCTATTGTAATAGTGATTTCATATACACTGTGACTTTTATTTTGTATTAATTTTAATGTCACCTGTCTTGATCTGTATGGAAATTTTGCTAAGCGTTAAACAAACGTTTGTGTGGATATGAAATTATCAAATAAATATTTGTTTAAGAGAGAGTATATATATGATGCTATCAAAACAATAGATTTTAAGAGGGTTTATTGCCCCCCCCATGTCTGTTTTAAGTGTATATAATACTATTAAATATGGCAAATTAGTGGAAAATTTATGGTTTTTTTTATCAAATTTTGTGTTGTTTATTAGTTATCAAATCATAAGGCAAAAAGTCTCGGCGGAAAATTATAATTGCCATGCGCTTGTAAGCCAGAGCACATTACCAAACCATGCTGCAAAGAAACTAAAAATCTACTAATTGTAGACTCTTCTTTACGTTCATAATGAGAATAATTTATCATGATCAAGCTTTTACTGAAAATGTATAGTTATACTTAAGGCTGAAGGACCATTCAGTACTTATATATTAATCAGGGGAGTAAAATTGCCCCAAAACTGCTGTTAGGACTTTTAATAGCAAATTCTACTTTGCCCAGGCTAGCATTATACTTAGAGTCTAAATTTAGAGGAATCAACCTCGCCCAACAGCATTGTTCCCTCTACATGGCAAGTGGAATTTTATTCCCATATATTTTACATATCAAGGTGCTTAAAGCTTGAAAAGTATAAAGCTACATCATACTTTACAATTTTCTTGAAAATAGTTAAAACAATAAGAAAAACTCATTCAAATTCTCTTTTTTGATCAATTGTCAAACAGTAAACAAAACACTTCTTATTTTGAACAACGGTTTGTGCCTTTAAGTTAATTTAAAAACTGACATTCAAAATCTGCAGAATTCTTTTTGAGAAAGCTGAATCAATTGTAATTGTTAATGTTGGCATGACTTATTATTGTATTAGCCTGTCAGGTAAGCAAAGATAAAATATCAAGCCTTTAAAAATAGACACTTATTAATTAATTTAGTTTCGAAATGTTTTTGTTTTTTTAGTTTTTTGAATTCGGAAGGATATGGGATGGTTTGTAACATATCATCCTTAGTATTGCTATTGCTTTGTTGTGAGCGACTTTCCTTTATCAACAAACAACTTGTATTCACAATTAAGTTCAAAGCCAGTGTACCTGATACAGTGTTGTTTTTTGTTCAAATTCAGGGCTGGTATTCGTCCCCTTACCCAAATGAAAAAATATATATATTTTTCCCAAATGGGACCTTAAAATTCCCAATGAAAAAAAACTGAAAAAAAATCCGAACATTTAGTTCCCATCAAGCTCTATAAAATAAATCTAAGTAAATATAAAGTTGAAAACACTTTTAGTCTCAATTTTGAAGCATTTGTTAGCAAAACAACAACAATACTAATTTCCAAATTTTTGTAAAAACGCAGCGATTGTTTCCAATCTGAAGGGACCCGGCCCCATTCCCAAAATTGTGAAAAAAACACTGTGAAAATAAATGTTGTATTACAAAAATGTCTTTCAGACAAGGACATGCTGCTTATGTTAGGAAGCAGATTTCCTCGGCAATTGAACTTCCAAAGAGTGTGAGTGGTGAAAACCTAACTGAGGTAAGCTTGTGTGCTCTCTAATTTTTTTCTCTGATGCATTTAGCACATATTGAAATGTTTTATCAGCACTGATTTATGTTAGTCCTGTAAATGGTTTACATGCCTATTTACCAAAATTAAGCAAATGCAACATTCCACTGACTTCTCGCAATCATCTGCCAGGTTTTGACCGTCAGCTTTAAAACACAAGCCATTTTTGTCACCAAATTAATTTTAATAAATAGAATGCAGAAAAAATCAACTGAAAGAAATTTTATAATTATTCATTTCAGGGTAAAATCTGAGTCATTAAAACTAATTAATTTGACTAAAATAGCGTGTCTGAAAACTTAGATTGTCCAAAAACTTTTTTAATTAAAATTTGATCTTATTTATTTTCAATTAACCTCTGTCAAGCCACATTCTCCCTAAAGGTGGAAAAAAATACACTATAAAGGCAGGACACTATTTGTTTAGAATCAACTCCTTTATTGATTATTTCAGATTTATCTTTTTATAAGATAATTTATTTCCTCATTTTGTATTGGCTCATGAACAGGAAATAGAAAACCGGTACTATTTGATTATTTTTGTAATTAAACAATTTACGATAATTTGTTCGTGTGATAATAAATATGATTTATGTAATGCAGCACTCAGAACATTTTGATGTGGCTCAACCGCCAGACTTTGAAGAGTTTATCAACCAGAACCAGTCCCTAGTGGGGTGAGACCCTTACAGGGACGACGATATTGAAGTTCTTAAACTGCCCAAGATATGCCGCACTGTCTCACATATTGTACCAAAATAAAGGTTATAGTGTTTGTTTTTCACATCAGCGCAAAATTAAAGGTATGTGTAAAACAAATTCGACCGCAACTGTTTGTGTTGAAGTTTGTGACCTGAATAACGAATGTGCCTATGGAATTCTTTTATTGTGTGTGTATATTGCAACTTTTCTAACTTTGTATTCTGTAAACTCAATGACTCTTTGATAGACATGGCCCAAAATTGTTGTAAAACTTCCGAGTCACGAATGTATTTCATGTCTGAGGCTCTAGTTGGTGGGGCATTAGTTTATAGTCATTTAACGTCTGTCGGTAGACCAGTTCTTTTGAGATCAATAACTTTTAAACGGATTGACCGATTGGCTTGATACTTCACATGTGGATTGGCCTTGGCCAGTAGATGACCCCTATTGAAATTTGGGTCACAATGTCAAAGGTAAAGGTCACTGTCACAATAAGTGTTCAAATAGTTTCCGATCAATAACTCGTCAACGAATTGATCGATTGGCTTGATATTGCACATGTGCATTGACCTTGGACATTACATGACCCCTATTGAAATTGAGGTCACTAGGTCAAAGGTTAAGGTCACTGTCACAATAAGTGTGAAAATAATTTCCAATCAATAACTCGTCAACCAATTGACCGATTGACTTGATATTTCACATGTGCATTGGCCTTGGACAGTTAATGACCCCTATTGAAATTGGGGTCACTAGGTCAAAGGTCAAGGTAACTGTCACAATAAGTGTGAAAATCAAGGCACTGTTTTGGAGGCATATGTCTCCGACCGCGGAACTCTTGTTCATATTGTTTCTCATTTTGGTTAGCATTGTTCATGGCTAATAAACAATCCTTTCTTGGTGTGATGTACGTCGTTACGAAAAGCGCTCAAAATAATACTTAATTGGTTCAACTGTTGATAAAGAAGGGCCACTAAAAGACATATTCTTATCCACAGTGGAGAAGTAGTAGACCCGCATGTTCTGGACTGCGTGCGGCGGTACACGGCGGACTACACAATAGTGTCGCGGCGCTATCAGCAGTACACCAACCCCAAGCAGATCGCAGACAGGGAGTGCGCATACAGCAGGAATATGAAGTGGACATGGCGGACATCTGCGAGCAAGACAAGGTCTGTTTAAGCCTTGGTCTGGGAAAACTGGGCTTCATGATTGTGCATAAAGTGTCGTCCAAGATTAATTAAGGACGACCGACACTTTACGTGTAAACTGGATTTAGTTTAGAAGAGACATTGTTTAAAAGAAAAGTTCCACAAAAGCGGAAAGCATCATCCCTGATTAGTCTGTGTGGACTGCACAGGCTAATCTGGGATGACAATTTATTCATATTCATTTAGTCCAATTTTCTGAGAGCGGGTCTCATTTATGCTTTGAGGATCTTGGCCCAGGGTCAGTTTTTTACAGAATTTTAAGGAAATCTTACATGTCTTAATGTTGCATTTAATTGTATGAACTTGTCAGATGACATATTTTCTGTGCAAAGGCCAATTATTTATGTTTTCCAAATGGTAAAAATATTAAAACTGTAAACCATTTAACTATTTTTTAATGTAATAAACTACCATTACACATATAAGCTGACATCTTAAGGACTTAAAGTGAATCTAAGAAATATGAGGCCCAATATTCCCAGAGCAAATATATTGATAATTTGGTATGGTAATAATGCGAGTGAATATGTTTGTTTTGATTTAAATAAAATTGCTTTTATGAGTGCAAATTGAATATATGGTATGGCATGTTTGATGGCTTCTTTGCGAAAAAATATTTGTCACATCAACGTTGTATTTTTCATAAAATAAGTAGTTTGAAATACAAAAGCATCATCCGTTCAATACGCAGATGTTTTGAAACGATTTGTAACCAATAAACTAACCGAACATTACCTGATATGGTTTCTCTCGTATGGATTATAACTACATCCACCAATTCAAAAGGATAACATTTCATCAGGTTGCTTATTTGATAAAAGAAAGAGGCCATAAATCGTTAAATTACAGTT
Organism: Dreissena rostriformis; assembly: GCA_007657795.1. Lineage (NCBI taxonomy): Eukaryota > Metazoa > Mollusca > Bivalvia > Myida > Dreissenidae > Dreissena > Dreissena rostriformis. The sequence goes on from VMBQ01008086.1 coordinate 20,624, forward strand.
AAAATAGTTTATACACGTTCAATTACTAATATTTGCATTAATTTGTTGCGTATGCTGTACACTCAAACATAAGATGTACCAACATAACTCTAATGAAGTACTTTCTTGTTTTCTTAATGGAATTGTTTCATTGCTTTTCCATACATAATTTCAATTAAGATACTTTTCCCGTTCCAAGCACATCTGAGACCAATTTTGTAGAACAGAGTTATCGGTAAACACATTCATTCAATATAAATGATCATCAGGAATTAAATACAAGCAGAATATATCACTTTATAACTATCAAACATTGGTAAAATCAATACTTTAATTGCCATAACAATAGTAACTCGGCTTAAAACTTTAAGATTTTGCAGAAAGTTATCCACAATAGTATGTCAATTTTATTTTCACAACTTACTGTGTCCTTGGAAAAGTCTGTCTTTCGGAAGGTTGGTTAACTAGACTTTGTAAAAGGTACGTACATGATGCATATTATTGTCACGTGTAGGTACCATGGTAGTGAAGTATAAACACGTGTATATCGCCAATCGGTCAATTTTAAGGTTTAATTGAAAAAAAGATGAATAATATTCTATAAAAAAACATTTTTAGTTGAAACACCACTGGCCAAGACCATTTTCAATAAACCGAAAACGCATAAAAATAATGAATTACATCACATGTCGAAAACTATATACAATTTATGTGCGCGAAGTGTAGTCATTTTATTATTTCAATAAATGTCAAACAGAATGTGTGTCTCGTTATTTTGAAATATGAAATATAATTGTAGGTCGGATGTTTTGTTTTCGCTGTTATGATAAAAATTGAAAACAATATTGTGTACAGTTATGTATTTGGATATTATTTCATTGAATGCTCTAAATGAGAAATAATCAATATTTCTTAATAGTTATTGAACAATAAAAATGTATATAATTATTATCATGTATTTATAGAAAACAGTACCTTACCAACAATACGCAGGGGTGATCACACATTCAATGGTACTGTTCTCACGAGTCTAAAAGCAACAGTTGTGCGTGCAAATAACTGGCCGTGGTTTTCAACTGTCCGATGTAATTGTGAATTAATGGCGACTATACGAGTGGCCATAAACTGTGAGCTGTTTATTCAATATCCAAATCTTACATATGACACGGAAACATATGGTCCATTATAATCACTGTAATGAATAGTTTTAAGTGAAAACTGTCTTAATGTTTAGTAAAACTACCATTTACAAATGAGTATTTGTTGTGTCTTTAATATTTATACAATATAGTGTATATTATAATGGCGTTTCAACGATTCGAATATCAAACTTTAAATCGAGTATTCGAATAATGTTATCATCCTTATTTTACACCAATAATACAGACAACAAACAATGCGTCATCATTTAACCACAACAACAATGATTAATTTAAATAATATAGCAAAAACATAACGTAATAAACGGAATTCCATTTAATATGATATGCATCTTTTATTTCGTCGACAAATGCGCAGACCAAAATAAGTGTGGTACTTCAGAGAAGCAAAATATATTGTTTAATCTTTTGAAATTCTGGTTTAAACAACTGTTCATAATTTGTGGTCAGAAAAACATTGCATATTGATTAGTTATCCAGTAACATCACAGTCTCTGGTACATACAAAACAACGACAAAAGAGAATGTTGAGAACTGATTTTTTTTCGTAAAGTTGCGTGATGTAACCTTATTTGTAAATCGTCTAATGTTAAAGATCTGTTGTCGGAAATAATTCAATGTTAACACATAGCCGTAAAGCATTATAACGTTATCTTAATTAACAAAGCGTCATTTACATAATGGGATCGACGCCAATAATGAATACAAGATGGCGATTTTTGATATCAGGTGATATTTGATATGGATATGTCATGGGAATCAAGATTGTTGAAAACATTCGGAACCAATAAACGTAATTCTATTTTCAATCATTTTCCGCAATAATTGCGATTTTTTTTAGGAAAATGTGCAACGCTTTGTTAAAAAATATTTCAAGTTGTAAGCAAGAGAAAATCCTTATATCCTCTTTACAATTTCAAAATTATGGCCAACATTTATAATCGTAACAAGATAAAATTGTTCTTTATTATAATTAATATTATAAAGGCCCTTAACCATCAACTGAAAGAGCCAAAGACTGGTAAATGAGTGATGAACATATAATTTAAAATAAGAAGAACTGATATGAAAATCCTTGAAATAACAGTTTTTTTTTAAATTCAGAATATGTTTTGTATTTCATGCTAAAACTAATTCATGTACATAAAACGAAAACAATGTTGGCAAATGGCTTGTATTCTGTGTAGATGTATTTATTTTTATGGACGCATTTTAACTTCAGCAGCACAAATACATTGGTTGGTAAAGGCATAATTACGAATAATTACGAATAATTCTGAGGTTATAATTTTAATCAAACAACACTTGATGCATAGTTCATAACTCGTTATCTGTATATTTTGTTTAATTTTCATCGCTTATGTACGTGTTGCTGTTTGAAATATGAGTATTTACACACTTTAGGCGGATCATAACCAGTATATTTTTGAATGAATGAATCAATGTATGAATGGAGAATACAATAAAACGATCAATGATTGCTGAATGAATGAATCAGTGAAACAAATACATTAATAAGTAAATAAACATAGAAAATAAATAAATACATTATTAAACTATGTTCTGTTCCGGAATAACGTCGGCAACAAGCATTAACAGAATCGTTTTTGCTGAAAATACTTTTGAGAAAATAAGTTGTATTCCGAAAGTTGACATGCATATTTTTCTGTCAAATTGTCAACTCATTACAAATACATGTAAGATATAGTTAATATATCGAATGATTCAGCTGTTGCAATTACTTAACAATTGCATTATAACTTCATTTACACATAAAATAACGAAATAATTGATTTTCAGAGACATCTACCGAGTATAAATTATAAGACCATCAACGAGTCTTTTCTTTTATTAAGAAGAAAACCAAGGATCCATGTGTCCAACAACCCTTACAACATTCCACGCAACATTACACACATGATTCACTGCTTAAAACAGACAATTCAAAGCATTCAGTTCAAACATTTTAAAGCGCGTGCTAAATCACGAAACAAAAATAAATTAAGGTTGTGGGGTGGGGAAGATGGGATTCTGACATCGGTGCGGTCGGTTTGTAAGAAACATAACAATAGTTCTTTGGTCGCCGTTCGATTTGCATAATAGTATTTTGGTCACTGATGTTCGGAACGAAGATGATACACAGAAATACAGTAACGGATTAGCGAAGTTATTAACGAAGAACAATCTGGACAGAAAGAATATCAATGTAGTCCTTATATTATTTTAAGGGCTGTTATAACAACTGCGGTGGTCATTGGTATAACAGAACAAAATACAAAGATTACTGCAACGCTGGTCATCACTAGTGTAGTCCTATTTGATCTCATACGATATCTTCCTATAGCCGTAACAGCCAATGTTCCTGTCATGGGTGTTATCCTTTGCCATCGACGAAAAAAAAATGCGACCCGTGTAAAACACACACTTGTAATAGTTCAACTAATGATTGACAGCCCAAGCGATATAACGTACACTGTTACCCTAGTTATTTTGTACGAATTGTTATAAACGCAAAAGCCTTTAGAATTGTTATGTACAATAAGTATGTGTGGAAGTGATAACAGAAAACAAAGAAATAAAATTACAATGCCCTAGAAGTTTCCTTTTGTAGATGCGTCGCTTTTCACAAATGTGTCAGTCGTCGTTGCTTTGAAACGATACACAGTCAAACACGAAATTATAACGCTCGATGATAAGAACGCAGTCAACATAACAGTAAAGTTCAAACTGCAGAGCCAGTTTTGGGCGAATGATTGTCAAACGTCGTGCTGAATAAATATGAAACACGGAGCACAGACGACAAGAGAGAAGACGTCACACACAGCGAGGTAGAATATCATCCAATCAGTAAAGGTCCTTCGTTGAAGTTTCACATGCGTCAGTATGACGAGGCAATTTCCCGGAACAGCAAGTAGAAAAAATATCCCTATGAAAACTGTCACCGCTATTCTTGCCCACACTGGCACTAGAGACACCATATTTAGATCGTCTTTACTCCCCTCTGAGTTATTTTCCATCAGTAACAACATATGATTAGACGCGTTCATTTTATAAATAAAGTTTTCCGACCATTCGTTTCAATACGTACCGTTCTATGGTCATGAACACTGTGAATTTATCAATAGCTGTTAATGGTTCACATCAAATAACAACATGAACATGACATATATTGTGAGTACACACACAATGAACACGACGTCCTTTAAAATTCCAATCCAATAAGAAAAATTATGGTGCATATTCTAACGTTTAATAATTATCTTTAAAAGAATTGTCGATACCAACGTTTGCAGAATAATATTCAATACATTATATAATCGACTGATACAACACGCGTGTTGGAATATACCCGAGTGTTATCAGATTCCCAATATGACGCTTTTATATGCTATGTCGTGCCTTCCTGTTTTATATCAAAGCAACGCTTTGTTCTTCTAAGTAGTCGTTTTACTAGTAATTGTATATTCATTTATCGTTAAGTACTGAAATACACGCCATTATATCGTTGTGTGGCATTTCAACAGTCAGTTTTATAAACTTTTACATTTCAGATGTATAGAGGTGCTATTTGTTCCTGTCGTTGTCCTAAACAATGCCTCACCGTGTGATAGTTAGAATATTATTTTAACGCCTACGGCTTCTGTCATGCGATATTTCTTTAGCACATTTGGTAGAAAGAACAATGTAACTGTAGCACGTGTTTGAAACAGTCAACAGCTTATCAAATACACTACACGTGTCTCAATATATAACGTGTCCAAATCATCGTCTTTCGTTTTGCATAATGTTGGTCGCACGGAAACAGTAATGTTGCTACATTGTACAACGGAGGTCCAAGTTCAATGCCAATTCGACTGTACACATGTGGAATTTTCATTTCGAAATATATGTTAACGTTCACGTAAAGCAGGTACTTTCATTTTCAATTGGGATCGGTACATGTGATTTCAAACAAGATTGACCTTAGTTAAGGAGCAGACGACCAATGGCAGTAAAAGCTAAACAAACTTGCTAAACATTGGCATTGAATGAAGTCAATACATACTCAAACAAAATAATTAAATATTAGTTATTATATAACATATCAATATTTGGCCATGATACATTTAAATTTCACTCAATTCGCCATTTAGAATATGAACTGTGAAAAATTCCATGTAAATAAAGAAATATTTAAGAAGAGATTCCATGGCGAACGTTTTATACAAGATGATATTTTTGTTAGATTAAAGTGTTTGTTTGCTTGTCTGAATAAAATGCATACATTTAATACTAAATCTTCGACATTTATCTCGAAAATTTTGCAAAACGGTCAACATGTGTTTGCACAACATGAGATTAGCACTTATTTGGCCATTTTGCTTCTGATTAATTTATTGTTGTTGTTTTTTTTTTAAATGTAAAGACTATGGCGTTTCATGTAAATTTATCGAATTGAAGATATAGTTTGAATAACAAACTTGTACCCAGAATGCACATCAGCTTGCAATGTTAAATTTGGTCAGAAAACAATACAATACTAGTGTACATCGAACACATTTCGAAGGTGTAGCTCAAATGCCAACAACCTAACACATTGGCGCCTTCAGTATATCCAGCTATCATAATTTGCGTGTGAGATGTGACATGGTAATTTCAGGCGACAGTCGAACGTCGTTAGCCTCTTAAAACACACCTGTATCGGTATCTCAATCATCTGTTCATTTCGTGATAAAGAGCTGTTACAATTTGCATGAAAATGGTGATTGGGCTTTAACACCTGAAGATTTCTATAGACAAATGTGTTAAAAGTATCTTAAAAGCACATTGCACCAATTCAGAATGCTTTCACTTGTCTTCTGCATCGGGATCGTTCGTATTTTAAATGCAATATGATATCTTAGCGTATTCAAAGAATAATATGAATTTGCCCTATTATTTGCATTTGTGAATATATATTATGTTATATGATGATTTGAGGTGATGGACCTTTGGCTGGTTCGATCGTGCAGTGTTTTTATTAAATATTGCCATACTTTCTGTTATATAGGTAAAATACCACGAGCAACCATACATTTTCAATCGCCATTAAGTGATGTATTCGCTGTCGCCAAGCAAAGCCTTGGTGGCATTTTGGACATAAATAAGTTAGGCAGTAAATACATTAATATGCACATACAAGTACACGGTGTGTCGCCTGTTTATGTAAATCATACATAAACGTCTCCATTTTTAAAGAAATAATGAAATATAATCGCTACGACGCTGCATTTGTAGCGAGAATGAATATGTTATATGACGCTTGATGTGTTCATAATGACGTCATGAACACTTGCGTTTTATAATTGTTAAATAACTATTTTGGCTGAATTTTGTCGCATTATGTGTCTGAATAAGCTTACATCTTGGTATCAAATTGTTTGTTTTGTTGAATCTTATTCTAGTTTACCAAAAATATGATTTAACAACTTCCTGTTTACGTGATATAACAACACATCAAGCAGCTTTATATCAGACAGAGATAAATAGCGTGGTATGATACTCTCAATATTTGTCATAATCTTGATCATGTCGTACCTGAAAATGTCATATAAATTCTGCCGTTAAAATGACTAGATCGGAGATGTCGTATACGCATTGCAATATCATAGCCGTGTTTTGTAGTTTGTTGTTTAATCTTCAGTATGGTCATAATGCTAAAAAATTACAATGCTGCTGTCGAGTAATTATGTTCAAACAGTGATAATCTATCCCTAAGTGAAGTCGGAAACCATTATCTTTTATTGCATGAGGTTTTAGGTCAAGGTACACCAAAAGTGTCAAATTAGATGCCCCCAAGGTATAATGTGTATATAATGGCGGTTTTTATTTCAGATGGAAAGACATGCTAGAGTATATCAAGCACGATAAGAACAACTATCGCGGAATGTAATTAGATGAATTGTATGAAGATTTGAATAACGATGTTTTGTCTATTGATCAATTGAAATAACAGCAGACTTGTAATAGTACAAACGATGTTGTCTATAATTCCTGATTTCACGAGGGACATTAATCCGAATATTTAAAACGGTCGAACATCGGGTGATTTAAACATATATGTAAATGTGTTATTATACGATATGTTTAACCTCACCCTTTATTTATTTTCGCCCATCTTTTTTTAGATTTTACGTAAGGACATTGAGGAAAAACGAGGACACGATAACAAATACATTTGCTTCCGGCAAGGCGATACATTAAAACAGCGGCAAAACTTGTATCCCACGCTATGATGGTCTAGTGGACGAATGAAGAGCTCGTAATGTCAAAGGTTCGAGCCTTCTCGATTTGACTGTTTGTTTTATAATAAATACTCCACAACTAATTAATAATTAAACTTTTACATATATATTTGTTATTGTATTATTCTCTTTTCTATTTATTTGTTTATATATTTAAACACATACACTAAGACGAATTCGCGTTTTGAGCTAGGCAGCAACCACTTAATGTCTTTGAGCATTTACCTTTAGGCTGTCAAATTGTGACCGGTCTTTACATGAATATAAAAAGGCGTCTTCAAATATCAGTATCAATAATGCACGCTATTTGTTATCTTAATTTAGAATAGGATAAAATATCAACGGAATATCCATGAGGATTTGGTTAAATATATCGTATTATAGTTTTCAAGACATATCGCACCAAATTTAGCATTATAACAAAATGCTCATACACAGAAGCTTTGGGAACACAATAAATGTGATTTTTTTTAAATCTGATATTGACAAAGTTATACTATTAACTGACATTTCTGAAAATTAAGATTGAAACAACACAACAACGTTGATAGTTAAGATATAAAATTGTACATAATATTGAAAACGTTTACAGAAATTTTTCAAGTACTAGATTGAGGACAATATTATTTAAAACTGTAGACAAACCCAGATCCATTTCCACCAATAACAAACAATAATGCATAAAAAACTGAAAAAATTCTCGGCGAAAACTCCATACAACAAAATAGTTGTAAATGTTACACTGAACGGATGTTAATAAAAAAAACATTTAAAACAAAAAAGAAAACAATACAAACACGTCATGTCTAAAACAATTATTTCGTTTTAGACAAAAAAAAACAGAAAAAATCTAAATAAGTGAGGAAAATAAGCAAGGCAAATCCAAAACAATTTTCGAATTTGTTTCACCCGAATAAAAAAAAGGCAAACGAAAACAACGCCACATTGAAGAAATGCATAAATACTATACCAATAGTGATAGTGATTCATACAGAAATATTAATACTGTAGATACTCGCGATGACAGTATTTTGAATAACGAGGCCAACCCGGAAAAAGATGACATTCTTTTTTTTTTTAATCACCATACCAGAAGTAGAACGCACTTTTATTAAAAAAAAAACAAAAAAAGCAAAGCGCCTGGAACCTATCATAGTGTCAATGAATACTTCAGTCATACAGTATAATCTATAAAATGTCTGTTGTTCAACTTTGATCATCATAAATCATATACACTAGGTGACCGTCAAAATAGGCTAGGGTATGTCTAACTTGTATTCGAAAACGTCCTTTCCAATACAAAAAGTGGTGTTTCACCGTTTGTTATAAACATTAAATTATTTACATTTTAAATCGCCAATTTATCGCTACGATGATTGGGACTTCATCACACAGTTGCCAAATCGAAAAACACCTAAATAACACTCTTAAAAAGTTCGTTAATGGACACAATTTGACGAAAACATATACGAGTAAATACGTGTTTCTAACACGTTTCGTCAGTAATATAGAAATGTGTTTATTTTTGATATAGGTTAAAGCTGTTCAAGTCCAAAGCCTAGTGGCAGTGGTTGTTGATTCTCCCACCCCCATACGTCTTAGGTTCGAATTCCGATGAATACAAACAATGAAAATTCTGTAGATCATATTAATTAAAAGTATATATTATTCAAAGTAATAAAGTTCCTTAAGTTATACATGTTAAACCTTCATTTTTTCGCCCCCCGCAAACAAAACAACAACACCAAAACAACAACAAAACACAACAACAACACAATAATTTGAGATCATTAAAGTGAATTAAGGAGAGTATATAATAAAGGGAGGATCGATCCTTTCGGATATATATGTATTTACATAGCAAAGTTAGTATCTTATACATGTGAAATCTTTTACCTAACTTAGGTAAAAGATTTCACATGTATAAGATAACGTATTGCCCAAATGCAAAACGTTGTGTTGCTTCTGTACGTACGAAGAAAAAATACTTAAATGCATTGGTTTGAGTGAACCGAATGCATTAGGTGAAACTGTATTCTAGTAAATTTCTTAAGAGAAACAAAGAGATAGACACCTCGATCTGAAATGTTGTGACAATCAAACTTATTAGAAAACGCAAATTACCAATTTAGGTGATATATGAGACAATTTAATCAGGAAGTGTTCGCTCGAAGGCAAATGATATCTCACACTATGGCATTACTCCTACAATACCTTTCGCACATTACTTCACTTAAATGGTCAATGTCTTGAAATGAACATGCAAATAATCCTATAACTGAAGTGCCCGTTTTTTACCAACCAATTCTTAGACTTAAGTCTTGGAATAAAGAATATTCTTTAAATTGGATTATTAAAAAATGCTTAAGTGTTTAGTCAAATTTGATATTTACTGTCTCTATCTCATTTTTTCTTCATGTAGAACATTCTTTAACAGACATAAACACAATTGGTTGCATGTATGTATTCCAACGACCAAGACCATCAATACCGTAATGAAAATGACACAAGTGGAGTTACGCAATTCAAACGATATATTTTATGTTATGCTAGCAGTCTAACTGAGTAGAGACCGACTAAAATGTATTGTATGTAAAATGTATCTGTGATTTGTTCTCAGATTGTATTCATTAATACTTAAAAGATGCGCATACGAATATACAAATCGGTATACAATGTTGCCTCTTTGTCAGGTAAACTATAATTTACTTCAAATGTCCATCTAACTTATGCTACATCATTGAAAACCATGCTTTTAATGAAATGTCCAATTTGCATATGAAATTAAAACCGTACTGATAAAACTATAAATAGTATAACTTGATGTATCATGTACAAAAATTATGGCACATTATTAACGAGCCTCACTTATTTCTTTAATATACAGAAATACAGACTGACGTGTTCATCAGTATTAATATATTTATATTGCAATACATGTAAACAAAACACAGTCCAATATAATTAGTATTAACCTAAATTCAATAATAACTCTGCCAATGCCGGTCCCAAGCCCGAGATGAAAAAGGAGGAGAGTTGTGCGTAGGGCCAGCATGTAAAACAAACTACGCTACAGAAATTCAAACCACAGCCAAACCAGGACCTACGGGCAAGAACAGGGCAGCAACCGATTACGAACTTAATACTACAGAAGATGTGGGGATGGATCGGACTGCGAAGAACCCAGCCCAACATAGCAAGGCAAGCCCTGGCTTGGAACCCTCAAGGACAAAGAAGAAGAGGTAGGCCTACAAACTCCTGGCGCAGAACACTGGACATTGAGCTTCGCAAGATAAAGATGTCATGGGGAAAAGCGAAAGCCCGGGCCATGGACTGAACAAGATGGAGAGCTGTGGTAAAGGCCTTATGCTCCGACTGGGGCGAAGAGGTATAAGTAAGTAAGTAAGTAAATTCAATAATAAACCATGCATACAAAGGCACATGGTATGAGCTTACAAACAGGTTAGCAATGATACCTACTTATTTGATTGCACTGCTCAGGACGGAAAGCTTCAATACCCAGTACAACAAAATAGTTGGCATATCAATTCTCACTACACCTATAGAACACTCATGTGGTCCATAGCTTCTTCATTTCTTAACGCACACAATTGAATTGTTTAACAGATAAAGTCTAAAGTAATTGAACATAATTCATAATGTTCATTGATGTATATCTTTGTCTATTAGATGATGTAAAACGGTATACAAATGACCGTTTCAACCCAGTTATTTTACAAGAATACGGTTACGACACAGGTTGTACAAATCCTGATATCGTACGAACGGAAAGTAATTGGTAAACATTAATAATGCATATTATAACATACAATTATATATTTTGCGAATTCGTTAAAAAAACAAATGCCCTAAATACGGATTACAGTAAACTATCCTGAGAACGATTAGTTTAAACCTATTTATTTAAGCTCGATTGCATAGAAAGTACTTACTACTTATTTGAAACGCTGTCGAGTCCGTTTTCTGAACCTAGAACCACTTGGTGTCTTTGGGGAGATTAAAAGAACGCTCCCACAATGGGGATCGGACCCGTGAGTTAGCCGTGACCTCCCGATCGCTAGGAGGACACCATATCTGAGAACGATTCACCACATTGGAATTATCTGAATTTGATAATTAATCATAAAGGACCAGTTTTACTTAAAATGTGCTATTTAAATATCTTAACGTGAACTTAAATTAATTTTTGACAAGCAGCGATCTTTTAACGTTTAAACCTTTGATTTTAACTTGTGCTCCTATTATTGAAAAAACCAACAAACACTTAAATGAATAGTACCCAGTTGCACCACACTTTAGTGACATCCCAACACTGGTGTTCAACGCCAAAGCCGTAGAAATGAAATTCGGTGGTATCCAGACTGGGGAATTGATCATCGGCCAGTGTCTTCGATGTTTGTTGTTCTGTGATCATAATATAAAAGTGGATTGCAATTTTACCTTGATATCTTCCTTTTTATCCTAATTTCCCACACCATCATCAGCATCATACTACATAAAAAAATCCACCATCGTCAACAACTGCGATCACGATGAAAACACCACCACCACCACCACCATCATAATCATCACCGCCAGCAACAACAACACTATAATTACATAACCACTAATATTGTGTTGACCGAACAGCGAACACACTTATGTTTCGGACACCGAAGTTGATTTGCACCAACGTGCGGTACTACAGTGCCCTCTGTTTAAATAACAGCAAACAACTTCAGGGCCTCCAGCGATTTGACTTTACTAAATTTACCAGTCACATCACAGCCTTCTACGAAATAGATCCTATGGTATTTATGTTGCACACGACACACCCTTAAGTCATATAATGACCAAGGCCAATACATCTGGCAATGTATCAGGCGCCATGGTTAAGTCGTTGCTGAGTTACCCATAAAATTGTGCGAGGCCAATGTATCTGCGAAAAATTAGGCCGATCGGTCAATCCGCTCACAAGTTATCAATCGGAAATAATTGTTCACATTCAATGTCACAGTGACTTTGCTCATTGACCTAAATCTCAAAAGGGATTATCTACTGTTCAAGGTCAATGCATCTACAAAGTATGAGGCATATCACTCAATCCTTTGATGACATATCGAACGGAAACCATTTTACACTTAATGTCACAATGACATTGACCTTTGTACTAGTTACCCCAATTTCAATAGTGGACATCTACAGTCAAAGGTCAATGCACATGTGGAGTATCAATCCACTCGGTAAATTTGCTTACGAGTTATTCATTGGAGACGATTTTTCGTACTTATTGTGACAGTTACATTGATCTGTGATCTAGTAACCCTAATTTCAATAGGGGTCATCTACTGTACAAGGCAAATGAACATGGGAAGTATCAAGCTAATCGGTGAATCAGTTGACGAGTTATTGATCGGAAACTATTTCACACTTAGTGTGACAGTGACCTTGACCTTTGACCTATTGACCCCAATTTCAATAGGGGCCATCTACTGTCCAACGCCAATGCACATGGGAAGTATCAAGCCAATCGGTCCCTCAGTTCACAAGTACTTGATCGGAAACTATTTTCAATCTTTGTGTGACAATGACCTTGACCTTTGACCTAGTGATCCCAATTTCAATAGGGGTCATCTACTGGGAAAGGCCCACGCACATGGGAAGTATCAAGCCAATTGGTAAATCCGTTCACAAGTTATTAATCGTAAACGAACTGTTCTACCGACAGACAGACAGACCGACCGACATCAAGCAAAACAATATACCCCATTTTCTTCTTTGGGGGGAGGGGCATAATTATTTAAAAAGTACACAATTTTGTGCTTGCAAGATACGAAATAAACCATTAAACAAAGCTTGTTGTCATACTGTAATGTAAGTGATCAGATTGTAACAACGGCGGGATCTTGTCACTGCGGATACATGTATTGTTTTGTCGATAGTTTGTTTTTAGTCCACTTCTGCTGTTTCACCGAGGGCTTTAGGCTTTCGTTCATCCGTCTGTCGGTCTATCCGTCTGTGTGTCCGTCAACTAGCGCGCAACATGAACTAAGTATACACCTAAGGAGCGATGAAATTATAAGACGGGACAAAAACATATCAAATGTTTGCAGGTTTATGTACAATACTTTTCAGCCGGAGTTAAACGTCTGTTGAATATGAAAATATATAAAAGCATACAACAGTCCAAACATTTATACTATTGGGTTCAGACGTAGCACAAAACATTGACATGAGACTCGCATTTTTAAAGCTACACAGAATCATATTAAATACACGATAAAAGTTAACCCCAATATATGTTTATGGAAGACATAATCTGTCAAAAATGCATCATGCTTAATAGAATTCAAAGTTGTAAACAAGAATAAACAATAAACCAAATGTGATGTATTTTTTAAATGTAGATGGATACAAGTTATAACAAGGGAAGAAGCAATTTGTTAGTTTAACCTTGGTATGCAATGATGGTCGATGTATTTTGGCAGGTTATGTCTTCAATATATAAATGACGGGGTTTTCCCTGGTAAGTGTCTCATAGTCATTTATATATAACAAGTGTTAATTATGTAATCTAATTTGTATCAAGTAATTTCAAACCATTAAAACGCATATTAAACACGAAAAACAATTATCGTCTTTGCTCTGATCGCAATGATATCTCTTAGCGTATGTTCATTTCGACAAATTTCAAAGAGTTCGTATAGTCAGTGAGTGGGTGCCAAATAATCGCTTTCTTATGAAGCACTGTATCGCTTTCCTGGACGTATTTCCCGTTCAGATTGGCGCTGAAACAACTCTTATGCCACCAACCTGCCCCAAAGACGGATGCACAACACCAAGGCCAAATGTCATTATCTGCATCGAAAGTTAAAAACGACTGACCATTGTGAGTATAAGCACTATTCGTTTCTAAACTGTCTCCTGCGTCACCAGTGTATCCGGCCACATGGAGCTTATACTTCTCAGACTCAGACGAAATACTGAACTTGGAATACAGGGCATATCGCTTTCTTCCATCGAACGTCTCCATGTCGATCATAAGCTCTCTTGGTTTGTTCTTCGTCAGCTGGTAAATATGCTCATTGCCCAACCAGAAATCCCCACTCAAGTCACCGAAGCCAGCTTTGTAATCGGCCCAAGTGCGGTTGAATTCTACAGATCCGTTGGCTCTCCTCTGTATTACTATCCATCCCCTATTTGTGAAGTCTTTAGAACAATATACCATGATGCCGTTCGGGTATGAACTGGTGTAAATGTTGTATTCACCATTCTTTTCCACAGTGTCACACGAATTTGGATGAAGGCGTTGAAGATGATCACTTAAGTTCTTCAAGATTTCATTCGACGTTTTAAGATTGGCAATATCTGATGTTAACCGAGATATTTCTTGTAGTGCACTCAACGAACGATTTGTCAATGACTCATTTACACGCATGAACACGTCGTTGAAGAAAGCACGCGTGTAATTTACATCGTGTTGACAAAGGTCATACCTTTCGTGAATCAGCTTTATTTCTGAACGTAATGCCTTTTCCGCGCTGTTTAATCTAGTATCAACATAATTAAACTTTTCGCGGACATTTCCACTTTCAAAATACTGTTCGTTTCTCATTTCGTCGAATTTCTTTCGAAGCATTATATTCTCCGATTTTTCATTCTTAAATGCATTCATTACTTTTTTATATTTACTTACAATAGCTCCACAATCACATGACCCGTGATGCGATGTAGCAACTGGTTCTTTTTCATGTCTTACATCCTCTCCAGATGATTCCGTTAACCTGTTAGAAACTGTATGAATATCTCCTCTTCTTAATTCTCTTTCTTCATCAATATAGTTTCGCAAATTACGCAATTCGTTAGAAAGCGTAGAAATGTCCTCTCTACATAAATCACTTTCTTCTTTCACAGCCTTACGAATCACGAGAACATCGTCTTCAAGTCTGTCCACTCTTTTAAGAATTCTTGTTGTCGATGTTTCACCTAACAACTGTGAAGAAACAGTTTGAAGAAAAACTAAATAAAGCATGAATGATAACATTTTTTTTTTAAATGCAACACTTTTTTGGTATATTCCACTCGTTTAAGACGCAGTAGTGATACTGGAATCGCTACAGCGAAGCACAGGAATCGCGCTGCTTGAATATATTAGACACTGGGCTACTTGCCAAACATTTGCCATGGAAACCGGCCTGAGCTCTTACATTGATCGTTATACCTGTATTACATAATCGGTTGTTTATCTACATTGAAGTGCAAGATACGTTCGAGTTATGTGATATTAACGATGTTCATTAAGATGTGTTTCAGTTAATGCGATACATATTTTCTGCTAGATAGATAAGTATACTGTTAATAGTGCTTCACGTTTAAACTATCGTATGCATATAAAATGAACAAGTACCTATGCGATGCAACGTATGAAGATCGTTTGCATTTTTCAATATTGAAACGCTGTTAAATATGACGACCTGGTTAAAAACTATATTATTCAAAACAAAGTTCAGATGCATTTTATCAGGCGAGGAAAAATAGTGATTCGTCAAACGCAATGGAATTCTGAATTCTAGCAAAATAAACTGGACGAAGGAATGTGCTTTTTATTATATTTCATTTTCCGAATTTAAGATCGCATATACCGATCCCTGCGTAATGTTAATATGCCATGACATTGGGAAGTAATAAATACCTAGTATACTAATACTTATAATAACAACAAATAATAAGCATACTTATAAAAAACAAATAATAATCATACTTATACTTCTAATAATAATAACAAATAATTATTATTTGTATGCCTCCAAAGGTGGGCATATAGTGATCACACTGTCCGTCTGTCCGTCTGTCTGTCCGTCTGAAGTTTCGTCACACTTTGCGTTTAGGTTTCGAAAAATGTGGGACACAAATACGTTTAGGTTTTGAAAAATGTTGAATTTTTCGGGGGCATATGTCATCCTATGGTGACAGGTCTTGTTATTAGATATTTTCAATTATTATTTTATACTTAACGCAAAATGATGTGCAGGTAAGACTTGCACTTCTTTTGAAATGAAAAATTACAACTAACATGTTTTTTATAATTATCATGCATACCATGCACAATAATATGAAACATCGATTATATATGTTGCTATTTTCGGTTCAATGAGGGCATACATGAAGCAGATAACATGATTTGACAATTCACAAAAAGTTAAAATTCACATTCGGGGGCGGGGCCCCAGGGTTGGTAATTGGGCCATGCATAGTTGAGATTGACCGTATTGTCATAAGAGAGGTTCAGTATCAATTTAAGGTGNACTCGACAACGAAACGAACATAAACTCTGAATAACACACATACACAGGTGAAGACGGATGGCTGAGTGGTTTTGGCGCTTTGCTTTTACTCCATGGGTCAGTGGTTCGAGCCCTGGTGTGGTTAACATTTTTGTCTTTGTTTTCTTTTTTTACTTTTATTCTCATTTTGATATTGTTGCTCTTTAGATCTGATGTTTATATTTATCAATGTAAAGCATTTAATGACAAACTTCAAAACATGCCAAAATCTGTGAGCAAGTCCCTTTAAGAGTATGTGTATGCATGCATATCCTTGTGATGACAGTTTTTGTCTCGTTAGATTGTATTCAGTCAGCTAGGTAAGCCTTAGTCTGAGCGCAGTCACGTCTTGTTAGGCGTCCATGTATGTATTTTTTCACTATACTTTTTGTTATGAATCTTTCGTCATGTCTCCTTTCTCTTGAACTTCGTGTTCGGCATCCGTCGCTATGCTTTAATACGCCCGTTTTAAATAAAAACGGCCGTATTATGGAAAAAAACATGCGGGCGTTGGGCGCTCGAGCGGCGATAAATATCTTTAAAGAGCATAACTTTGTCCGGTATGGATGGATACATGTTCACGTACAATTTTAGTGTCTGTGTGCAGTATGAAGAGATATCGTTGCGGGATATTAAAATGGAATATATTGAACCACACAAAATAAAAACGAGCATTTTGTACATCGATCGACATGGAACAAAATTTATCGATGGATTGCAGTCTGAATATCTGCAGAGTATATTTCGATTGTGAAAGTGTCCTGTCCGGTTATCTTGCGCGTTCAGTAATCTAGCAAACTTCTATACAGACGAATTGTTATTATGTGCTGTACGTACGTAGAGCTATATATTTTAAAGTAACCAATACATTGAAAAAGTTTGTGTTCAAAGTGCAAAACAATTGATGTTTTCATTTTTATTTTAACCCATGGCATTATCAAAATAAGTTATAAAATTAATTGTCAACACTGACCTACTTTGAGATCTATCCGAAATGATCGATAAAACCAATTATCTATTCAATGGTTTATTGTATTCAAAACAACATATGCTTATATTCAACACGTCCTCGAGAAAAGCAAATAACAAAAGTTCAACATCATTTATTTGGTGATTAACACGGTTTGTGTGCAGATGACTTTGAGTGTTTGCTCGTCATGATGTCAACCAAATTTATCAATTATCATCATGCGCAGTTACCGGTTGTTGTTTTATAATTTTTAAAGAAGCCTGTTGGTAACATAGATAATTTTGTTCTCAAATTCTCAAACATTTTTAATTTAAAGAAGACGTGATTTAAACATTAATTTCAACATGTATTATTGTATATTGATTGTTTTGCTTAAGCATGACATAACTATTATCAAAGAGCCCACGTACAGCACTTTGATGACGAAAGAGGTCTGAAGGCATGTAACGTTGAAGTCCATGGCTAGCAGACGGTCATCAAAAAGTACATAACAAATAACATCTTATTTCAAAATAAATAAATAAAATCATAAATGCAGATACAAAATAGTTTGACATTGCATGTTACAGAAAGGTCAAGTTCTGGATTGGTCTCACTTAATTCGATTTATATTCCGCAGAAGAAGTTTAAATAATTATATTGACAATTACATTCCTCACGCTAATATCAAATCTTCTTGGTAAAGTTTTAACCAGTTGTTAAAAGTTATTATGATTTTTCTAATTCATTGGCACCTTTATACAACAACAACAACAACTTTTATTAACATATAAGTATAATACAATTCTTTTTGCCACAAAACAGAAAGTTACGAAGTTTGTATAATAATATCAACACATTGATTTAATAAGAGAAGTTTACAAAAAGACAGTAATACATCAGTAATCAATATAATTATATCTTCAACTGTAACACGAGGAAATTGTAGAATTATTTAATTATACAAACATATTCCAAAAAAATCAAATAACATGGCTATAGTCTTGTAAAAGTTAACAATTAAAACTGATTGTCTATATAATTACGAATTTCATTAGCATTAAACATATATTTAGCGAGGTTTATACTGTCTTTTTATTTGCCGACTGCATTATAATGTCGAATTTATTTAACGTTGGCCACCTTTGAAAATATGGTTGTAAATGTTCTTATCTAATTTCTCTATATAGAGGACACACAAGTAAAAAGTGGTACTCGTTTTCTATAGCGTTTCCGTTGCTCATCTAACATTTTCTATTTCGCGTAGAATGTTATTATAACGACCTCTTTCTATTTCTAATTTATGTGACGATAATCGAAATCGTGTTAGTGAAGTTCTGTATTTCTTATTTGTTATAAAATCAAGATATGGTTCTAACTCAAATGTGTTTTTAAATCTACAATAGCTCATGAGTCTTGGGGAATTATTTATCTCACTATGTTAAAGGTCTAGTAGAAAATTGTAGGAGTTACACCTAGTAACATATATTAGGTTATATAGATCATAGTATAGTTTTAACTAGATTAGCCTGTATTCTAATGTTAACCCCTTGAAGAAAATAAATTATCTGAAAAAGGCCTGAGAAATAGAAATTGTATGCATGTAAATGCATATTATTTCATACAGTATTTATATGTAAAATATTTCATGTTTGCATAGTATACTTTGCAATTATGAAATTGGTAGAGTTAATTGAAACAAATAGTTGTCAACGATTGGAATTCCATCGCGACGAATACAGTTTGTACGGATTTTTCGCGAATCGATATACATTTTATAAATCGTAAAGTGACGTTTGCGATTTATAGATGTAAAGAAATTTCTCAGTCGGAAAAATTTCTTTGACTTAGCCGGACTTTGACAGCATGTGAAAAATTAAAGCATAAACTCTCAAAGTGTATCGATAGTTTTTCACGTGTTTCACGTGTTATTGAGCCTATCGATTTTCACAAGCAATTACTGTCGCCGCGAGAGCCGTGACAGTTAAGCCGTTGGTTTGAGTGTTGGTTCGACGTGGGTTCGAATCTTCAGCGGGGCACATTTTTTTTAATTTTTTTTTTCAGATAATAAATATTGGTTGAATAGTAAAAGTGAAAAGTGAAAGCAAAAGTGAAAGTGAAAGCAGATAGCTGATGAAGTAAGTGTATACACTGAAAGTGTTGTGAAAGTATAAAAAGTTTGATAAGATAATATGTGAGATGTATGGTGCATGAGGAGTACCATTGCTAGAAAAGTATTTGAAAAGTTGAACTTGAATTGAAGTTACTACTGAAGTGATGTGAAGTTGTAGAGTACTGACTTAGGTGAACTTTTGTGAATGAAACAGTGAGACATTGCATAAGATATACTATACTTGCATTGATCTAAACTGTATTTATAACATATATTACAATATGGAGGAGAACCATATAGTCAGTGAAAGGGAGGAGAGAGCATTAAGAAGGAACATATAAAGGAAAATTCGAGAAGTAACTTTACAGAGAGATCAATTACTAAGGGAGCATAAAGCACAAATGTCTCAACAAGAGTCATCTGACACACCCATAGATAGGGCCATATTATCTCGACACGATGATAATAGGAGTCAAAGGAGACTATCATTTGTTACTGCAGAACAACTAAGTGGGCTAATAATGAATCCATCAGCAGAATTGACTGGTTTTGTAGATAGAGACATAAGCAGACATATTGCTTATACTCAAGGCACAGGGCTAAGATTATTAAACAGAAATCAGAGCCCACCTATAGATACACCTATTAGTGGTCAGCTTGATAACGCTTTTGACACCTCATTGGAAGATATTTTTCGGAGTGTGAGAGATAGATTACGGGGTTTGTCAAGTAGTA
>VMBQ01008087.1:0-22520 GCA_007657795.1 Dreissena rostriformis
TATTAAGTTTTTTAGTAAACTGTGCAACTTTCAACGCCTTTCGGAGTTGTCTATGATGTTCATGGGTGAACGCACGCATTTATAAGAATTTTCAAGACATAACTATTACAATAATGGTTGATATATGGTTTGTCATTTTGAAAGGCTTTTAAATGTGAAGACTTTGTTTGAACCCACAGCTTAGTGTGTGTGTTGTTTTTAATCTAGGCCATTTTGAAGTAAGTCTATATACTAAAAGCAATGACCCTACTTAGTACGAAGATCATGCCTTAAAATGTGTCCCCAGTAATAAAACCTAACTGTAACTTCCATTAGCTAATTAGCTTATTCAAATTTGTGGAGAGGNGTTGAGTGCAGGAAGATTACCTGCAGATCAAGCTTGGGGTTGCATTTGGGGCCAGTCAGGTTAAGGTCACTGTTACTAAAACAGCAATAATAAAGGTTAAGGTCTGTGTTACTGAAGAAGAAAAAAAACTGGTCTTCTTAATAACCTGAGATTCTAGGGAAATAAATGTGTGGAAATTGTTTGTGTAGGTAGCTTATAATGTATACCTAGCTTGGAATTCCATCTGGGAATTGTGGGGCCAAGATCAAGGTCACTGTTTTTCAAGCTCTTGCGTTTCTTATGAAGGTATTGTTCTGAAATTTTGTATTTTGTTAACTCAGAGGCAGACGTAACATGGTTTTGCATTTGGGACCTGTTAGATCAATGTCATGGTCACTTTTACATAAAATAGAAAAAATGGGCCGCTCAAAAACTTTAGTTTGGATGGAGGTATAGACATTGTGTGTATAAGAAGCTTACCACCTAGCTTGGGATTACGAAATTATTTGTGGCATTGCAATATTCCTTGTTAATAATAATTTTCTTTAATTAAACATTCCATTTGTTGGCTTATATTTAAGCCGTATCTCTGTTACATTTCTAACATTAATGTTCTTCCAACTATTTCTATACAATATGTTTTCATATTGAAAGTCACAAATTTGGAATGATCTGGAATCACTCTCTTAAGTGTCTCTGTTGATCAGAAGAGGATATTATTTGATAAATGCTGTTTTGTTTGAAAAGAAACTCATCTTTAACATAAGTTAAAACTTTTGTTTCGAGATTTAACTCACCACTACTGTCTTGAGATAAATGATACACTAAATTATTCTTTGAACAGAACATTTTTATTTTAGTAATTCATAATAATTTATAATTCATTGTTTAATGAGTGCTTTGTAGTAATTTTACTGGATAGATTACTAGTAAACTCAGTATCTACTGTGTACAGCTTTTAATTGATAACACTGTCAATCAACAGTAAAATGTATGATTGTTCTCAGTACAAATATTCTGACATCATATCTTCTTTTGATCCATTAGTTGTTAGGTGCAGACAGGTTCAACCTAAAATAAAGTCAAATCAAGTCAATACATTAATGTGAGTTATACATGATTTATCATGCATCCCCCTACTGTATATACATAGGTTTCTTAACTTACACTTTTCTTACACCCACCTTGAGTGTCCTTTATTATTGTGTGATACTGTTGAAAAATGCATTGTTATATTTAAAATATATTTATACTACGTGTTGTATATCTGTCCATTGTTTTCTTATGCATATGATATGTTTGAAGTAGATTTATAACTTTTTATAACACGTTTTGTCAGTGTTGTTTTATAAACTGTTGAGAATATCATTTTATTAGGTTAAAGGTTTTGAAATAAATTTGTGATATCAATTTTTGTTTTTTTCTTGGTAAGACTTGGTAAAAAGTTTCCTGTAAGGACAAAATATGTGATCGTACATCAATCTCATGCTGTTTGGTACTGTTTTAACATGTCTTAAGGAAATATTTGCACTTACCAATTAAGATAAATGGTTTATAACTGACTGATGTATTTGTGTATGTAGTGTGGTATAGTGGGGGCTCATGGAAAGCAACGTACATAGATGTATATTATCCATTTATTTGAAGACATAGACCAATATAGCCAATCGATATATTACTCTCAATATTACACAATTAGACGATAAATACTTTCTATAATATGAAAAGAAGCAAGACATCATCACAACATATAGAACACAACACATGTCTCTGTAAAGAGCCCTTACATTTAAGTAATATGTGCAGTTTTTACTTCAAAAGAATATTTGGATTGATTACTTAAAATTGCAATGATTACCAATATGACACATGATCAAATTTATTAATATACAAATTGTTTAAAGGGGATGTTCAAAATATTTTCCTATTTTTGAAACGTGTCATTATATATGTAACTAACAAATCTTTAATGTTTGCACTAGTCTTAAAGTGACAGTTCGCGGATATATATATGGGCAGAATCGTAAGAAAATGTGTTTTTATTGAGGATATCACTGAAAATCCGATTGAAATCGGTTGAAAACAAACAATATAGCGATTTTTATTTTGGGGTCGAGTATGGTAAAGTACGAAAATGACCAAATTAATATCTATGATTCGACACCAGATTTCAATCCTAAACACAAAAAAATGGCAGATTCGGGCGAATTTAGCGGAGAGAAGGTAAGAATAAATGCAAATACATCTGTTACGGACGGAAACTGAGTTGCAACGCTAAGTTTTTGCTAAATCTATGTATTTATGTTAAGGCAAAGCGAAAGCGAAAGTAATTTGCATACCTCGCAACGCTGCAATGATTTTCGCCTATTGCACATATTTATGATCATTTATATATTATTTTATCGATTCAAAACCGATTTTGACCGGGTTTTCGATGTCAACCTCAATAAAAATATATTTCAATGAATTTATGTAAAGTTTATTTCTCGCTATACAATTTATATGCACAACAACGATCTATTCCGCGAACTGTCACTTTAACTGTTAGCTATTTGCTGCACATTTCTGTAATCTCACTAGGACCCAACATGATATCAGTAATCTTTCAAAATAGACTCTTTGAAAACATAGATCCATCTTCATACTGATAGAAGTGCAATAAAGTAAAATCTAGCCTAAGTCAAGCTAAACAAAATTATTTCAAGCAAAACATGATAATTTAATATTAAACAATTAATTAAACAAAATATTATGCAGCTTTGCTTTGCGGTTGCTATTCATTGTGTATGTGGTAGTCAAATCATAATTAATTTGAATAAGCAGCTTCACTTCCTCCTGATGCATAAAACCTGGCCACTCCATCACAGTAAAATTAGCATTTTCTTCGATTTTTTTTTCAAAGAATACTTTCAGAATAGCAAACAGTTTGGATCCTGATGAGACGCCACGTTCTGTGACGTCTCATCTGGATCCAAACTGTTTGCAAAGGCCTTCAAAATCTGGTTCCAGCGCTCAAAGGGTTAACATATCTTTTCAATATGAAATCAGCNTAATGCATGTGCGTAAAGTGTCGTCCCAGACTAGCCTGTGCAGTCCGCACAGGCTCATCAGGGACGACACTTTCCGCATAAACTGGATTTTCGCTAAGAAGAAACATCATGTAAACGAAAAATTCCATAAAGCGGAAATTGTCGTCCCTGATTAGCCTGTGCGGACTGCACAGGCTAATCTGGGATGACAATTAACGCACAAGCATTTTGCCCAGTTTTCTCAGAACATGACACATATGTAGGTTAAATTGGATATATAATACACTTTGTGCTATGTTTAATATTTACATATAATTACGAGAGGCTATTAAAATTAAATAGAAATAGCTCAAATGTATGTGTTAAGGTACTCCAAAATTTAAGGCCAATTAAATTTTTTGCTTTGATATTGAAATAGTACAGAAATAACTCAAATGTATATGTTAATGTACGCCCAATTTAAAGCCCATGCAAATTAAAAGCCCATGCACAATTTTGTTCTAATTATAATTTTGAAGACCTAAAATAATGTTTCTACATATAACATTCAGGTCACGTGAATTTGTGAGTAAGCAATATTAAACCTTGTTCTCTAAAAGAAAACATAATCATTTTTTTTAATGTCTTTTTTAACAACAGTTGCAACTATGATGCAATGATTAATCAAATGCAAATAACCCTTTAAGATTGTGGATACTTAAAGGCACACACCTTGAAATGAAGTACATGGTAATCAATACATATAGATGCAATTTGAAAGTGTGCAAAATTGTCATTAAATCTATAGCCTTGTTAGCAAGTAATTTATTATTTTTCAAACAGTACCGCTTTTAAAACCAAAAGTAAGGATTTCTATACTTATACGTCCATTTCGAGAAACACGATTATTTTTAAGTTTTAAAGCACAAAAAAGACGGATTTCTACCTTGTTACCACCAGATATATTCTAATAGGCATAAATAAAATTAAATCTATAGCCTAGTTAGCAAGTTATTTATTATTTTTCAAACGGTACCGTTTTTAAAACCGAAAGTAGGATTTCTAGACGTACATACGTCCATTTCGACAAATGCATAATTTTCAAGTTTTAAAGCGTAAAAAAGACGGATTTCTACCTTGTAACCAGATATATTCTAATTGGCATAAATAAAATATGTTTCTTATTTATACTTAAATTTACTATGCCAAATAAGGTGAGTGGCTTTAACAAGACTTCATGTATTTGATTACCTATAAACATGACTATTATATAATGACCGATAATTAGGTATTTTCAATTATTGCACATCTTTTTCCAAATTGAATACTTAAAAGAGTACAGAAATGTTGTGTTTGCGTCTTTATTTTTACTTTGCAACACACAAAATGGCTGCTTAAAAGGATGGCATCACAACTAATGACCTTATCTAATGTTAATCAGGAGGAAATTCACCGGCATCATGGTTCTAGATCCAATTTTATTACTTGAAGGGAGAGCTGGATTATTGGATGTTGCAATTATATGTCTACTGAATGTGACTAGATACTTTATAACATTTTCAGACATACATATTTTCAGAAATACAATAAGAGCACTAATGTTATTTTGCCCATTCAAAATATTTCAGGGTTGAAATTATGGTAACTGCTGCTTGCTTAATTATTTATTTAAAAAAAAAACAAGGCTTGTCACCATAGGATGACAATTATGCCCCCTTTTTCCACATTTTTTTAAAATTAAATGCAAATTGTTTTTGCCACATTTTTCAAAACAAACACAAAGTGTGACACAATTTCAGATGGACAGACAGACGGACGGACAGTGCGATCACTATATGCCCACCTTCGGGGGCATTAAAAACATCTCAATTTGTATTTTTGTTTTGTTTTTCAAATTTTATTATAACACTTATCAGAAAATAGGAATACTGAAAAATGTTTATGTTTTAATAAAACAGTGTTTTAGCTTCTCCTGAAAATTTTACAAAATGTCAGTTACAATATAACTTTTAACATTTAGAAGATTACATGTGTTCGCTCATGTCAATTTGGAAAATTTGGTAAAAACATTATTTTTACCAAAAAGGTAGTCTTAATATTTTAATAGTTGATGTTTGTCACCAAAATAAACCCAAAAATAGAAAAAAGTAAAAATGTATAAAATTGTCAGTTACATGACTTATTACATTCAGTAGACGGTATTACAGCTGCCCATGATGACAGACTATCAGCGTCACTGTTTTACTTCGATAGTCATGTTTTTGTCAGGATGGCTTACTTGCAAACCTTTAAGGTGAAGTAAGCTTATGACATCTTTCCTGACATAAACTAAATAATGATATAAGATATTGTTTTCATATGCCATTGAATACATGAAAATGTTACCAAGAAATTAGGGGTGAATGGAAGACTGTTGTAACTCATATTAAATAAAGAAGGAGATACAACAGTTATCCGTTCAGCCCTCGAAATGTGGCCATACCAACAACAAAAGGTTTTCAATGATTTCACTAATAAATTAAATTACTATAATATAACTTAATGTGCAACCCCAAGCTTAGGTCTGCTTGTAGGCTACATACACACAAAATGTAAATGCAATAACTCCTTCCTATATTAAAACTCAAGTTGAAACAGTTTTTCTATCTTTAGTAAAACTCAGTTTTATAAAGATAGAAAAACTGTTAAAAAGTAAACCTTACCTTCGATCATCTTACAAGCAGAAGAGAAAATCCCAAGAAACAGTGAACTTGACCGGTCGGTCCATAGCTAAATACCAAGCTAGATCTAAATGTAAGCTACCTACACCAACTATTTTAGGGCTATACCTCCATTCAAAACCGTAGTTATTTATAGGAAATATTTTTTCTATTACTTAGTTGAGATGACCTTGACCTTATAGCTCAAATGCAATTAAAAGATTAATTAACCCTTTGAGTGCTGGAACCGGATTTTGAAGGTTTTTGNTGTACTCTATATATAACAAAACTCTATACTGTACTCTATATATATAACACAACTCAATTATGTACTCTATATATAACACATCACAATAATGTTCTTTATCTATTATTATTTTCTCTACATATAACAACATTCTATACTGGACTCTATATATAGCAAAACTCTACATTGAACTCTATTAAGTTAAAAAAAGGCTATAATGCATGTCAGAATTAAGGAAATCGGTCAGTGACCTCACACACTGACCCAAAACACATGTGTGAAGAGTGCACAGATATATCTGGGACAAAACTTAATGCACATGCATTAAGCCCCATTTTCCCAGAGTGAGGCTCAAATACTTGGTCAGCCCTCTCACCTATCCATACCAGCAGGCTGTAGAAACTGCGGCACCTTCTCTACCCCACTTTCTAATGAAGAGTCAAAGTCCCAATAAGGCGAATCACAAGGTGTCGATGATAGAGAACTCATTTTTACTACTTGAATGTGTCGAACCTTGGCCCACGATTAGTGTTTATCATTTATAGTTCTAACTACTCCTTTATACTATGCTCTTCAAAAGATGGTCGAATTTGTATTTATCCTAATCATTATAAATCAATTTATGTTCAACAATGGTCCATGAAGATTTGTTTTTTACTAGCTCAAGTCTATTGCTGGTTTTGATGTTGTATTTTTTCTTTGAGAAAGAGTTCGCTTTTCTTAGTTGCTCATCCACACACATAGTTTTATTGTCCAACAATTAAATGTACCTAGAAAATATAATCATTTCACCAATTAAGGTTTCTCTGTTCTGTGTTATTAAAAAAATATATATCTCCATTTCATGTGTAGCTCTTCAAAAGAAGATTAATATTTTCCACAACTGAATCCAATGTTATTGAATCTTGTTCAGGTAGTGATTGATTGTGCAACAGTTATCACATCTCTTGCAATTATTTCCATGTGCACATTAAATATTCATAGAGTTTCTTTAGCAACAATGGTTATAATTTCAAGCAGCGATATTCACAATTTCTAAAAACAAATAAAACATAATCGATCCAATTTTCATTTGCAATGCAGGATAAACACATGATGAATAAATAATAACTTCAGACAATTTTACGAATCAAACATCCAGACATTTAAGAAGTCATCTAAGAAAGTCTGCACAAAAACATCACAAAAAAATCGCCATTAAGAAACGCAGTCATGTAATTATGCTGCAATATCCATCTGATCTAATATAAATGGGATTCCAGGAAAATGGTATGATGGTCAATAGTAAACTGACCATCTTTGCTCTAGTTCATATATCATATATTATTGCATAAACTCTATCTATAATGCCCTCTGGCGGGGTGCAGAAACTTGGCAAAAGGAGGGCTTGAATGGGAGAAATCGTGTATTAACAAGGCGATTCACGTGCCGTTCAAGCCCTGTTATGTGTTTTACATATTCATAAATTAAAATAACATTGAAAACAATATGTCTTGTTCATTCGATATCGACAAAATGATTCCTAATTTCTAACTTTGCGTGGCTGCATTTCAAATTTGCATTAATCCACTGTTTAAACACATTTTAAATCAAAAACTGCTTATCCGAAGGTAAGGCCTCGTCATTTCTGATGATGACCGAGTGAGGCATATGTAAAACACAACCTTGAACTGTATGGCGTCATATGAAATAATCTAATTATTTTGTTGATGTCGAATGAACAAGAAATATTGTTTTCAATGTTATTGATATTTATTTTGGTATGTGTGATTTGTTTATGCAATAATAGCGAAACAACACATTTTCTCGGACATGATCATCTGCGGGCGCTCTCAAAATCCGTTCCTTTTTCGAGCGCCCGCAGATGATCATGCCCTCGAAAACGTGTATTATCCCTATATTCTGAGATCTGGACAAATTGTTTTAAAATGCATGTGCGTGAAGTCCACACAGGCTAATCTTGGACGATACTTTCTTCTTTTATTATATATTTCTTGTTAAAAGAAAGTTTTATTAGCAAAAAGCCATTTTATTGCAGAAAGTGTTGTCCCTGATAAGCCTGTGCAGACACTTTAGGCACATGCATTTAACCCTGTTTTTCAAGAGCGGGACTTCAAAAAGAAGAATTTATATATATATATATATATATATATTCAAATGCTAAAAGTAGTTTTCTTGGTCCCAAGTCTATTTGTTATTCTTAAATTTCAGAATGGTTTGGTGAATACCGGCCCAGGTACTGTTTGGATTGCCAAAGGACATGCAAGTACCCAATTCATTCAAGGTGGGGAAGCCATTAGTTCTCAATCTTGTTGTCAGAGGCATAATTCATCATGGTCCACTTAGTATGTACAAACAGTAGTTCATACATCTACATGAAGCATATACGTGTACAGGTTATGATAGTTAATCCATTAATTACAATTAGTTATATGAGTCTCCTTCTGAGAAAACTGGGCTTAATGCGTGTGTGTAAAGTATCGTCCAAGATTAGCCTGTGCAGTCTGCACAGGCTCATCAGGGATGACACTTTCTGCCTACCCTGAATTTTTGTTAACAAGAGACCTCCCTTAAAAGAAAAAATTCCATAAAAGCGGAAAGTGTCGTCCCTGATTAGCCTGTACGTACTGCACAGGCTTATCTCAGACGACGTTTAACGCACATGCATTAAGCCCAGTTTTCCCAGAACAAGGCTAAAATTATTCCATGTACCAACTGATCAGTTACTGTGCATATAGAGTTATGGATTTACCCTACTTTCTCTCCAAATCACGGTTATAATTAAATATGTTCCACATAATATAAACAAAACATTACATAACTCTTTATAATGCTTTCATTGACAGAAACTTATAAATACATATGATTCAAAGCAGAGACAGTAAAGATAATGAACCAGGTAACAGTACAATGTCTTCTAAATATCCCTTTCAGAAAAGACAGCCATCACATCATCACAATACCCCAGACAATACCCCAGACATAATGCATTTGCAATGAAAATATTAACATTTCTGCTTTTACCATAATGAAAACTCATCATTATCTTAATGCAGTACATTTAGGATAATATCTTGTCATTTTCCAGAGGTCATTTACGGCTTTTGTGTGGGCTTTTGTGTGGGCGTCTGTATAATTCTTTCCAAGGAGCAAATTGCTTCTAGTTTGTATAATGCCAACTTTGTTTTTTAGTCTTTTACGCCTCGATTATAGTCCCATCATACTTATTTGTTCTTTATTTAACTTAAATACAAATGCTCAATATAGACACTTTTAATTTGTAATCGTTGATAGTCTACAAAGCAGTCCAAGAGTAAGCTGAGGTTCTTTTGACCTTGAACTGGTGACCTTGATTTTTAGCCAGCATGATTGATTCGTGACTTCTGGACATCTTCTTTAGCTGTAAAGTGGGTATAGGAGATATATGTAAACAGCAGATACAACAAGAGACACAATGCCCCACATTGTGCCGCTTTGAAATAAAATTTCAATATATCATTTGGCAGGTTTAGAAATTATCTCCCTTTTAAAGCTTATTACTTCCCTTGGATTGTATTTTTTTACTTTTGACCTTGAAGTATGACCTTTCACCACTCAAAATGTGCAGCTCCATGAGATACACATGCATGCCAAATATCAAGTTGCTTTATAATCTTCAATATTGCAAAATTTATGACCAAACTTTAAGAAAGGTTAAAGTTATGGACAGACAGAATGACAGACAGACAGGCCGAATACAATATACCCCCTCTTCTTCGAAGAAGGGGGCATAAAAACAATTAAGGCTAAAATATTGACCTCCAAATGTGACCTTGACCATGCGCCAGCTTGATTTACTTAAGCCTTCTACCTAACATGGTATCAGTGACCAAAAACTTGCAGCCAAGTTTTATGAAAACCCATCAAGGAGTATAGAATATAAGGAGCAGACATAACAAGTAGAAGCTTAAAATGTTGACCTTTAAGCATGACCTTGACCTTGAACCGGCATAATTGACTAATGCTTTCTGCACATTTTCTCAATAACCTTAACACTGTGACCAACTTTAATTTGAATCCATCAAAGGGAAGAGGACATATGGAGAGAGAACACAAATGGAGGCTTAAACATTTGACCTTCAAATGTGAGCTTGCATAACCATGAACCACAATGACTGACTAATGCCTTCTGCATATCACCTCAATGACCTAAACAATGCAGGGGACAACAATTTTGTTTTCAGCAACTTGCCCTGCGGGGCAAGTAGCTAAAATTTTTCACTTGCCCTGCTGAAATATGTACTTGCCCTGCAATTTATTGAAAAAATGCAATAAATCAGTAACTAATATGTTTTATTGTGATTTTCTATTGGTTCATGAACTGCAATAAACTAAATAAACTGTTTTAACACACTTTTAACTTGTTTGTTTTTCATTTTGTCCTCATGGTCACAATCATTATGAGTACACTTTAGGAGCATTGGAGAGTCCGAAGGCATTTTGTTAAACTCAAACAAGCCTCTGTGTGTACAAAAGGCAGTTTTGTCATTTGTGTCCATTAAAACTTGCCAATAGCCACTCTTTAAATCTAAAGATGTGAAGAATTTAGACAAATTTTTTAGCAGTATTAAAAGACAGTATACCGTACTGTATAGGATACATTCACGGAACATACCGGTATCGGCGATAAACGGGAACAGGACTAATTTTAGCGCAGTGTGCAAAAATCAACATCCCGTAAACTTTTAATCGCCGATTAAACATTGTTTTGTTTGGTAAAGATGTGTTAAAACTTGAAATTTTAATCTTTGTGGCCAGAAATGCCACTGGCCCTTCAGGACAAGCGCTGCCGGAATATTCACTCGTCCGGAGTCAATTTCTACTCGTACCCGTCTGTAGATCTGCCATAGAATCATATGGAATTCCATAGAAATTGTTCGATGGAATTCCGTGGAGTATTGGAACGAACTTTCCATACGATACCGTGGAAAAGTGAGAAAAAAAACAGGAAAACTTGAAATGGTATGGAATGCCGTAGAATGCCGTGGAATTCCATAGAATTCTGTGGAATTCCATAGAATTCCGTGGAATTCCATAGAATTCCGTGGAATTCCATGGAATTCCATAGAAAGCCGTGGAATTCCATAGAATTATATGGAATTCCGTAAAAAGCCATGGAATTCAATAAAAAGCTGGATTAAAATATATAAAAAAAAAACAATTATAATAATAATAATAATTAAAAAAAAAACAGATTATAGATTAATGGCATTTTATTGATTTTAACAAGATGTGTTTGTGAAACACTATGCCCACCAGTAGGAATGTCATTGACTGTACTAGACTGTCAATGCATGGGACAAACATGACAATGAAAATATTTTACAAAAGATTATGGACTCTGGCCCAAAATACTGAGCATTTATAAGCAAGAGCAATATTTTTTAATAATAAGTGCTATATAGCATATAATGCAATTATTTACACAATGTTTTTACACAAAAAGTACATATACATTAATGAGATAATGTTAACCTACAGACGATTGCTCTAACAAAAGTAATGCAAATCCTGAAAAGACATCATATAATATCAATGTACCTTTGAAGTTTCATGATCCTAGGCGTAAGCGTTCTTGAGTTATCATCCGGAAACCATTTTACTATTTCAGGTCACCGTGACCTTGACCTTTGACCTAGTGACCTGAAAATCAATAGGGGTCATCTGCAAGTCATGATCAATCTACCTATGAAGTTTCATGGTTCTAGGCGTATGCGTTCTTGAGTTATCATCCGAAAACCATTTTACTATTTCGGGTCACCGTGACCTTGACCTTTGACCTGAAACTTCAATAGGGGTCATCTGCGAGTCATGATCAATGTGCCTATGAAGTTTCATGATCCTAGGCATAAGCATTATTGAGTTATCATCCGGAAACCATTTTACTATTTCAGGTCACCGTGACCTTGACTGCTATATGCCACCCTACCAGGGCATATTAAATAAGTGTAGATACAAACCTTTAACACATGAATGAAAACAATATTGTTATTTAAAACCTTTGTTTTTAGCCAAATGTCAAAGAGTCAGTGTTAAAACTTCAAATGTCCTTTTTAGGGTATAAAAAATTAAATTAAATATTGCAGGTTTTTATTTCCAAAAACATGCTTTTTCATTATTATACCCCAATTGAAACTGTATTTATCACCACAGCTAAATACTTACAATGACTTTAACTCTTCCCCAGTAACTTGTTTGTCCTTCAG
The DNA here is from genome assembly GCA_007657795.1 of Dreissena rostriformis. Lineage (NCBI taxonomy): Eukaryota > Metazoa > Mollusca > Bivalvia > Myida > Dreissenidae > Dreissena > Dreissena rostriformis. The sequence continues at coordinate 12,525 of VMBQ01008087.1, forward strand.
CCATTTTGATTTTTTGTCTGATGACATCATCAGTGATGTCATCATGACATCATACAAAATATGATGTCATTCTACAATTCTCAGTAACAAAATAACACATGAATTTTTGACAGCTGCAAATCCATTTGAAGGGAAAAAGGAGAACNAAACTCGTCATCTAAATGAAGATAAAAACTTGGCAAGCCTCGTTTTTATCTTGATTTAGATGACTCGTTTAATAAATTCAATACAAAACGACACTCATGCAAGATCCTATATTTAACCTCTGACATAAACAACGCCGATTGTGCATGCTTCATTCACTTAATACTTTACACTTCATATTAGACCTTGTCGCACTTTACTTCATTCACTTCAATAAAAAAAAATCAATATTTCATACAGTTCACTCATATTGCTTCACGCTTCATATTAGACCCTGTCCCACTTTACTCAATTCACTTCAATTGGAAAATAAAAAGTTTCACTCAAATTGTTCAAGTCTCACTATAACTGCACATATATTTGAACTTTCACATATGTAACTTTAATTAGGTCCAGTTGTCACATACCTAAATTCACTTAGTGACAACATATTTGAGCTCTATTTCCATGTGTCACATAACTTAGATCAAACATTTATTAGTAAACAATTATAACACTGTACTTTGTGAATTTTTAATAAGACATCAAACTTAGAATGGACATTATTTTGGTGATTTTCTAGCAAACAACTGTTATTTTATTTCCTGAAATTTTTCTAGTACCATTATTTGCATTTTAGTTGTATAATAAGCACCTTTCCATTCCTTTTTCATAACAAAATATTGTGTTTTATATCATAACATCAGTATTTTGAAAATGTGTCTATTTATGCACATAATTATGTACATGGTTTCATTGTTTGTGGATTTTTGTTTAAATCCAATTAAGCGTACAATTTTGTGGTAAAAGCATTTAAAATGATGCAATTATATATGCAGGTGTCTATATTATGTATAATTTGTCAAAATAAACAAATACAACAGATAAACTGCATATAATTGATGCATTGTTGAAAAAAAAACACAGTTTATTCCAAGATTGATGTCTTTCTCCAGCTTCACATAATATTGGGTCATTTGACCTTTTGCATTGATCACTCAAAATGTACTTGTGCAACTTAACCAAATTCACTAGTGACACATTGTTGACCTTTTGAATAAATCCCCCAAAACTAAAACATCATTTAACCATTTACCATATATTTACAGAACAATCAACCTCAGAAACCCTCATCTATCACTTGACCAAATTTACTGTATATTCAGGGTACATACAGTCAAGATTTACGGAACAATCACATATCACTAAACCAAATTTACTCTATATTTACTGTACAGTCAATGTCAAAATCCAACATCTATCACCTTACCAAATTTTCTAAATATTTGCTGTACATTTCAGCTCATCCTCTATCAAAAATGGACAAAATGTCCAAACTTTATTTCTTCACCCCAGATACATTGAAATTCATATCAAGTTCCATATTCCATATTACCAATAGAGCAACAGTAAATAATACATTTTCACTCAGAACATCACAAATAAATCCACACATGACAAAATTCTACCACTACCGAGGCAATGGCACACACTGAAACAAACACATATGCTTTTTACGCGTCATTTATAACTTCCATAATTATCCGCCACTTAATACAATAATCCTCGTGGCATCAGTAGCTGGAAACCCAATACTCCATTCAAGGCAATGTTACGTCTGCTAGTACAAAAGTTTGTCTGTTTCTTTAATACTTCATTCAAGGCAATGTTACGTCTGCTAGTACAAAATTGTGTCTGTTTCTTTAAATCCATGTTCCCTCCAATGGATATAAAAAAAAAAATAAATCAGGGAAATATTGTGATTGTTTATAACAAATTGGTACAATCATATATAAACATTTCAGCAGTATTTAGAAATTGGAATCATGGTAAGGCAAAAAAACATTCCCTGAAAGAACCAGATAGTGAGACACAGTATTAGAATTGAGCCTCTCTCTGTGAAAAGGGGGTTTAACCCTTTGAGCGCTGGAACCGGATTTTTAAGGCCTTTGCAAACAGTTTGGATCCAGATGAGACGCCAAAGAACGTGGCGTCTCATCAGGATCCAAACTGTTTGCTATTCTGATAGTATTCTTTGAAAAAAATCGAAGAAAATGCTAATTTTAGAAATTCAGCAGACGACATTTTAGCAGACGACAAATTACCCAGCATGCAAAGGGTTAATGAATGTGTGAAAAGTATTGTCACAGATTACCCTGTGCAGTACGCACAGGCTAATCAGGGATGACACTTTCCGCCTAAACTGGATTTTTGCTGAAAATAGACTTTCTTTAAACGAAAAATATAATAAAAGTGGAAAGTGTCGTCCCTGATTGGCCAGTGCAGACTGCACACGTTAATGTGGGACAACACTTTAAGCACATACATAATTAAACCTCACAGAGCAAAGCTCAATTTTGCTTCTAGTGTTCTATTTATTGCTTGTGACAGGGCTGTATTAGTTATTTATACAAACACCATATAGTACAGTGTGAAGTCACTCTCAGACATTTCTTCCTTGGCAAGTTATGGTACATAACACCTAGTTGTCACATATATATAGCATCTGACATGAGTTGTCATATCATACCATATTTTATTAAACGAGTTCAGGACTAACGAATTTCCTGGACGAGTTTAATAAAATATGGTATGATATGACAACGAGTGTCAGATCTTTTTTATCACATGCTTTTAAATGAGCACATTAAATAAATATTTACGCAAACATAATAATAAATCCCGAATGTTGTTTAGATTTTGTGACGCCATTTGACGTTGCAACATCATTTCAGCAAAATTACAAAATGGGATTGGTCAATAAACAAAAACTAAGCCAATGAAAACACTTAAAAAGTATATTACACATGTGTAATATAAAAATATATGTAATGGTTATATTACATGGGAAACAGGGTATGGCATGTGATAAATGGATGTAAATGGTTCTGAACATTTTTCATGGTGCATGCAGAGCATTTCTGTGTATTTTCAACAGAATATGCTGAACTTGGTGAAAATGCATTTCATGGAAATATTTGTTTGGAGAATCTGAAATAAATAATGACTTTTCATTTGTGGCTCGACAATTACAAAATTGTCAGAAAAAATATAGTGCTATGCAACCCATGCTCATTATCATAATAAGACTTCCTTTTTTGTATACAAAATTTAGCTTTCCAATGACCCAGATTATTTGAGTACACAATAGTAAAAGTGCAGTCATTTTCAGTCCGATTTACTAGTTTTCTAGGCTTAAAATCTTTTTTCCCCATTTTGGCATTTTAAAGCCGGCCAAGTTGATATTTCTCACATCAATTTAGTTTTCTCAACTGACCAGAATTGATCAGTATTCATCAGATACATTCTAAACTTAACTATTCCATAATGATTTTTGCAAAAATTGTGCCAAAAAAAAACAAAAGCATCAAAAATACGAAACCTTATCATGTACATAACGGAATCCTCAATACTATTATTAACCTGTGACGTATGCACGCTTTGGGTCACGTGAGCGCCAATTTCATGTGATTTCCACTTCCGCGCTTTTCAAGACAACAAAGAACAACTAAATAACACGGTTTCTCCGGCGGCCATGGCCAAAGGTGTTGTAAACAATGATGAAATGGTCACATGGTTTTACATGTGACCCACGTGTGTTTATATATATAAATTTAGATCATTTCTGTCCATGGACAGAACTTGAAAAGCCCTATCTTTGTAGTGAATTTGGGCATTACTTGATCGATTTTGACCAATTTTTTTGCGCATCTGACATAAATACCATCACATTTTGACTCATAATCACTTTTTTGCGACTCGGCCGGCTTTAAAAAATNGACTTTCTTTAAACGAAAAATATAATAAAAGTGGAAAGTGTCGTCCCTGATTGGCCTGTGCAGACTAAACCTCACAGAGCAAAGCTCAATTTTGCTTCTAGTGTTCTTTTTATTGCTTGTGACAGGGCTGTATTAGTTATTTATACAAACACCATATAGTACAGTGTGAAGTCACTCTCAGACATTTCTTCCTTGGCAAGTTATGGTACATAACACCTAGTTGTCACATATATATAGCATCTGACATGAGTTGTCATATCATACCATATTTTATTAAACGAGTTCAGGACTAACGAATTTCCTGGACGAGTTTAATAAAATATGGTATGATATGACAACGAGTGTCAGATCTTTTTTATCACATGCTTTTAAATGAGCACATTAAATAAATATTTACGCAAACATAATAATAAATCCCGAATGTTGTTTAGATTTTGTGACGCCATTTGACGTTGCAACATCATTTCAGCAAAATTACAAAATGGGATTGGTCAATAAACAAAAACTAAGCCAATGAAAACACTTAAAAAGTATATTACACATGTGTAATATAAAAATATATGTAATGGTTATATTACATGGGAAACAGGGTATGGCATGTGATAAATGGATGTAAATGGTTCTGAACATTTTTAATGGTGCATCATGCAGAGCATTTCTGTGTATTTTCAACAGAATATGCTGAACTTGATGATAATGCATTTCATGGAAATATTTGTTTGGAGAATCTGAAATAAATAATGACTATTTATTTGTGGCTCGACAATTACAAAATTGTCAGAAAAAATATAGTGCTATGCAACCCATGCTCATTATCATAATAAGACTTCCTTTTTTGTATACAAAATCAAGCTTTCCAATGACCCAGATTATTTGAGTACACAATAGTAAAAGTGCAGTCATTTTCAGTCCGATTTACTTGTTTTCTAGGCTAGAAATCTTTTTTCCCCATTTTGGCATTTTAAAGCCGGCAGAGTTGATATTTCTCACATCAATTGAGTTTTCTCAACTGACCAGAATTGATCAGTATTCATCAGATACATTCTAAACTTAACTTTTCCATACTGATTTTTGCAAAAATTGTGCCAAAAAAAGCCAGAAGCATCAAAAATACGAAACCTTATCATGTACATAACGGAATCCTCAAGACTATTATTAACCTGTGAGGTATGCACGCTTTGGGTCACGTGAGCGCCAATTTCATGTGATTTCCACTTCCGCGCTTTTCAAGACAACAAAGAACAACTAAATAACACGGTTTCTCCGGCGGCCATGGCCAAAGGTGTTGTAAACAATGATGAAATGGTCACATGGTTTTACATGTGACCCACGTGTGTTTATATATATAAATTTAGATCATTTCTGTCCATGGACAGAACTTGAAAAGCCCTATCTTTGTAGTGAATTTGGGCATTACTTGATCGATTTTGACCAATTTTTTTGCGCATCTGACATAAATACCATCACATTTTGACTCATAATCACTTTTTTGCGACTCGGCCGGCTTTAAAAAATGGGGTGCGCAATATATATGGTTGCGCTATACATGGTTTTCTAGGGTATTTAGAAATTTGAATCATTGTTTGGCAAAACAGCATTCCCTGAAAGTATCAGAGAGTGAGACATTAGAATTTCGCTTCTTAGTGTTCTATTTATTGCTTGTGACAGGGCTGTATAAGTTATTTATACAAACACCGTCTAGCGCAGTGTGAAGTCACCCACAGGCATTTCTTTCTTGGCAAGTTATGGTATAAATACATAACACCGTATTAGAATTTTGTTTCTATATAGTGTTGTATTTATTGCTTGTGACAGGGCCGTATTAATTATTTATACAAATGCAAATAATTTCCCAAAAATCTGAAATCCACAAATTGACGTGTCCACCAAAAAAACATTTTTTTTTTCTAATCCACAAAATTTCATGCCAAAGGAAATAAATGATTGTACAGTAACTGGGAAAAGTGGGAACAGTGGTCTAGTGGTAGGATGCTGGTCTAGGAATCGGAAGGTCCCTTGTTCAAATCCTGCTCAGAGCACTGGATTTTTCTGAGCAAAATATTAATTCCACACTTGCTCCTCCCCACCCAGGAGAATAATTGGGTAACTGTCCTGTGAGGGATATAAGCCAATGTGCTGTGGCTACATACAGTGCCGAGCGTAAACCTATGACTAATATCCCAGTGATCAAAGGGTAAATGTAAAAGTCGGCAGGAGATGCACTAGTCATCATAACAGACTATAATAAACCTGACCTTTAATATTTTTAACCTTTAATACAGGGCCCTAATTGATCTGCGTTTTTTGGGTCCGAATATCGGCCACTTAATTACCCCATTTTTTGGACAATAATTACCCCTTTATTTCAAGTACATTTATTAAAATATACTAAATTATGAAAAAAGCAATGAATATAGAGCAAACATGTACAAATTTAGTAATGAGAGAGTATAAATTAGTAAAAAAAAAATCCCCATAAAAGGGAAACAGCACAAAAATTCACCCTCATGAGGGATGCGGGTACCATCCCCTGATGGCCAGTCAGAGGGCCCTGTAATACCAGAAGCCCATATTACCATTCAACACCAACTATCACCAGCCCCCTACAGCTTTATTTGTATTGTATTTGAATATTTATAAATGCACTTTTAAAGAATTTAGCATAAAAATGCTGTATAGACATAATATTCATATACCAGTTACATCGTTACAGCTTTACATTGAATTTTGCCAATACAATATGCAGCTCTAGACAACTGTATCTCATGCAGAAATGTTCAAGCAGATACAAGAATTTCCCACTCGTCACTTCAGATGCACTTGAATAAATAAGATAATCGTGCAAGTTGCAAATGTCAAATCGATCATTGGCAACAGTGATATGTCACACTTATGATAATTAAGGACTGCATTTGAGCCACATCAAAGGGTGATGATTTGATCTAATGTGTCTGGATTTTAGGTCGTTAATTATTATACACATCACAGGCACTCAAGAAGAGCTACACATATAGTATTTAAGACAACCTATCAATGCTTGAAAAACTTCATAAATATTAAAAATAATGCTTAATATTTTTTATTTAAAAAAATAATTAAAAAACAAAACTTGCCATGCCAGTGTATGTATTTTAACCCTTTAAGTGCTTGAACCTAATTTTAAAGACCTTTGCAAACAGTTTGGATCCAGATGGGACGCCACAGAACGTGGCGTCTCATCAGAATCCAAACTGTTTGCTATTCTGATAGTATTCTTTGAAAAAAAATCCAAGAAAATGCTAATTTTAGAAATTCAGCAGACCACATTTTAGCAGCAGACAAATTTCCCAGCATGCAAAGGGTTAATCAAATATTATGATTATCTAGTACCATATATTTAAATGCCTTGAACAATAAACTGAGAACTCAATTCATGTACTTTCTATACTTTGATAATGATCACATGAGCTCTGTGAAAAGGGGGTTTAATGCATTTGCGTTTAGTGTTGTCCCAGATTAGCCTAAACTTGATTTTTGCTAAAAGAGACTTTCTAAAACGAAAAATATCATAAAAGCGGAAGTGTCGCCCCTGATTAGCCTGTGCAAACTGCACAGGCTCATCTGGGACGATACTTTATGCACATGCATTAAGCCCCCTTTTCACAGAGCGAGGCTCATATGTAAAAATGTCTTAATCTATCCAGTTGCCTGTACACACTGCCATCCAATTTGTGACAAATAACCAATCCACAGACCAAGATAATCTCCAGTAATGAAAACTCTACGAAATCATTTAGACGTCCATTTACTCTGGAAAAAAGCTCTTTAGTCATACTTGCAAGAAAAATTATAGGGCTTTGCGTTCAATCACCGTAACTGGTACATAAATGTATAGTAGATTGATCAGTTTTACACTCAAACGCATAATGTGTTCCGTAAATCCAACTCGTAACTGATACAGAAATGTATGGTAGGTGAAGAGTTTGCGCTCAACATGCAAACTGTGTACCATAAACCCAACTGACCTTTTTTGTTGCAGCATGAAAATTGCCACAATTTCATATAAAAACTTCACAGAAGGAAGTGCAGAAGACTAATTTCTTATTAGTAACAATTGGACTTCTACATTGCACATTATCTGGGTCCCGGATCAACAGTGTTTTCAGGGGTTTACGCACAGGCTGTACAGAATGTAAACTCATGCACCGTTAAGAACTTTATTTCTTCAAACAACTCTAGTTATTAAAAAACATTTGCAAAAATATTTAGTGCATAAAAGACAGTTTTTCTTGCAGTTTGTGCCAATATCTTAAGATTTAAGAATGAATCCTTGAATACGTCTGAAAACGGTTGCAAAATTTTATGTTGCGTGCAGCATATATTATAAGTGTACATGAACGTAAAAAACATTGAATATTTTACTAAGAAAACAGGCTTATTAAATAAAGTAATTCTGATGTATTCCACATTGTCATAAGCAGAATAAAAAAATGTCTTTTATGCACTAGTTGAAATTCTTAAGAAAAATTGTTTTAAAAAGTTATAAGTAAACAAGAGCTGTCACCAAAGGATGACATATGCCCCCTTTTTCCACATTTTTGTAAACCTAAACACAAAGTGTTTTTCCACATTTTTCGAAACCTAAATGCAAAGTGTGACGGAATTTCAGACGGACAGACAGACGGACAGTGCGATCACTATATGCCCACCTTCAGGAGCATAAAAAGCACCACTTAATAGCAAATCACCAACATAAATATATGTATGTACATGTTAGTCATTTTCAATATATGAATCAAGATTCCACCAATACACTGATTATATTCAATTCAACAGAAAAATAATCAACAGAGCAATACAGTTGATTCCTTGCAACAAATGATAGCATGTTTTTAACGTGTATGGCAACACAATGAACCAACAAGCGCAAATTATGCAATAACACTAAATAATGGATCTATGCTGCCAAGAATTGTAGTATAAAAGTACTTTTTCAAACAAAGTTATGATCGGACATTTAATACTTGGCAAAAATAAATCATCCATGTGAATTATGAGTTGAAACTTAACACTGAATGTGTAAAAGTGAATTTCGAGTTTTCTGGGGCCAAGAATTCATGTTGAAAGTACATGTTCCAAAATGTGTGCACTGAAACTTGTGAAACAAAACTATTTTACTTTAAACACAAGGATGTTGCTACGATATTGTCCTACAATTATGGATGATGTGCTCCTATAGTAGCAGAATGACCATGGCTCATAAAGTCCATCCCTCTTGGTAGCAAGAGTTGCCAGTTTCTTTTTCCCTTCACCATCCAGCTGTATGATATTGTGTGATCCACATCCACATACCAGCACCTGTCCCAGATCAGTCACATGTATACCATTTGGGCATAATTCTGGGTCTGTGAAGCTGTAGAGGACTGAGCCATCTCTGTCCAGGGTGAGGACCTTGTGATGGTCATTGTCGGTGACAAATATCTTGTCACCTGCAGGGCTCACTGCACACTTCCATACTGTAAAAGAAGAGTAGTATCTATATAGTAAATTCTTTTCAGAATTATTATGTTAATAAAGATACTCTTACACAAACCTCATGATGTACACATCAATAACATTCTCTCAGTAAGTGCATGTACTCACTGACATACTCAGAGCTTGCTGACATGATTATTATCATGGCATTATTTAAAATAGTCTCTTAAACCAATGAAAACAGCCTACACAGTAAAGAAAAGTCAAGAACATACTTGCAAAGGAAGGCTTCTATTGTTGATTAGTTTTCATTTACCCGGTATTATGTATTATGCCCCTTATTTGCAAACATAATTATCTGGAATGTGCAACTGTAAAAATACTTTTGACTTTTTAGTAAATACGTATAAAGCACTTATAATACAAATTATTAAATACCTGATACTAATTTCAAATGTTAACCAGATATACCCAGAATATTTCCCTAAATATTACCTGTGTATTCGCTGGACGTATCTTCATACAGTTTATTCAACAGGGCTCCTTTCATTGAATACTTGTAAAGTGCAGTGCCAGAAGTAAGAAAGAGGTCTTGCATATAATGAGCAATACCATAACAGTTATGTTTAAACTGTAACTT
>VMBQ01008088.1:8051-42644 GCA_007657795.1 Dreissena rostriformis
AAAACAGACGTGCCACCCTGAGTAGCCTGTGCTCATGCATTAAGCCCCGTTTTCCCAGTTAAATTCGTGACAACTGTTATAGACAAAGCCAATCTGTTTACATCTTTAGAACATGATTTTTGTTCACCCAGCACATACTAGTAACAATAATGACGAGTGGTAAAATATTATTTTTATTTTCAAAAACTCTCCAGACAATTGTCTTTGCTAAACAAGTAAATGAGTCACGTTATAGGAAATCAAAGACTTAAGCACAGGCTTATCAGGGACGACACTAACCGCTTTCAAGGAATTTTCCGTTTAACCTATTCATGCCTAGCGTCTAGAAAATAAAAGGCCTTGGCAAACAGCGTAGACCCAGATGAGACGCCGCATGATGCGGCGTCTCATCACGCCGCATGATGCGGCGTCTCATCAGGGTCTGCGCTGTTTGCTTAAAGGAATTTCTGTAAGAAATATTCTAAATATAGAAATAAATATACTCGACATCCCTAATTTTGGAAATAAATTGATCCAATTTTGAAGGATGGGAGAGTCCACTAGGCATAAATGGGTTAAAGGCAATCTGTTCTTAACGAAAATCCCGTTTAGGCGCAAAGTCTCGTCCCGATTGGCAAGCGGAATGCACAGTCTATTCTGGGACGACACTTTACGCGCATGCATTAATCCCGGTTTTCCTAGAAAGAAGCTCATTTACAAAGCGCTGCTCAAACATTTGTCAATATGTGAAAGCACCGCTTTAAAATGTTATTATGAACTGTCGAACCGGCGAACGAGCTATTAATTCATAATGTCCATAGCGCGTCGACCATTGTCTGTGAGTTGTCAATTATCCATTTAATAGACCCCCATCCAGTTGTAGTCTAATAGGGGAACTCATTTATTTTGATTAAACACCAATTTTAGCTAATCACACAATTAACATTCAGCGTTTGACTTTATGAGATTTGCAGCTGGTTCGAATGTGCTGCAGTCCGTGGCGCTGAAAAGCGAATTAGTGTATATGTATGCTTCTGTATGACATAATCGCTTAATTGCAAATCGAGATTAATTGCGTGCCAGTATGGTATTACTGTAATAATAATAGGTCAATTATAATAAAGTGACGATGGTGGGGACAAATGAATCAGTGGATGAAATTATACCCATATGTCTGGTTTGAGATAGTTTTATACAATTGATCCCATGAAATCAATTTAAACATATTAAAGGTATCAACTAAAATACTTTGGGGTAGGGTGGCTTCTATTACTTCTCGGTTGAAGTACTAAAGTTATTTTTAAAGAACTAAAGTTATTTAAACTATTTCCCGCAAAACTAGTTATTCATTACATAGACATATAAATACACACTGATTCGTTATTTTTTTAATGTAATTATTATATTTTTCGTGACCTAAAATTATGAGCCGCGTTCTTGGAAAACTGGGCTTACTGCATGTGCGTAAAGTGTCGTCCCAGATTATCCTGTGCAGTCTGTTACGACAGTTTCCTCCTTAAATAGGCCGTCCAACAGATTTTGGCATGTATTGAGGTTTGTCATTAAATGCTTGAAATACTTTATATTGATAAATTTAAACATTTTAGCTAGAAATCTCCAGTAAAAAAACAACAAGAATACAATTTAAAAAAAAAGGAAAAAAGTAACCCTCAACAGGGCTCGAACCACTGACCCCTGGATTCCTGGAGTCCTGGAGTAAAAAGCTACCCGCCTAGACCACTCGACCATCCACGCTCCTATTTGTGGCGGATGTATTTTTTAGCTATATAAGCGATCCTCGTAGTTTCCCAAAATATCGTTTCGCATCGATACGACGCTTTATCTGTTTGACGGCCCCTTTAACTAGATTTTGCAAAGAAGAGTTGTTCCTTTAAACAAAAATACCATTAAAGCGGAAAGTCTAGTCCCAGATGAGCATGTGCGGACTGCACAGGTCTACGCCACGGCTTACTAGATGGAGCTTTTAGTAACGGTGACCTACACCTCAACCCCCAAAAACATAATGTCTCAAGTTTGATAACGTGATATTATAATCATACAAGAATCATGATCATTCTCGAGTTATGAAGAGCAATCAGGTCGCCGTTTGACCGCTCTCCTGGGCCCGTATTCACCAAACAATTCTTAGACTTTAGTCTAAGAATAAAGAATATTATTATAAATTAGAATATTCAAGAATTGCTTTAATTTTGAGTCAAACTTGGTATTAACTATCTGTATCAACATCAGTCTTCGTGTATAATATTCTGTTGAGGACATTATCACCAGTGGTAGCCTTTATATATTAAAACGCTGGACATATTTTTTCTTGGTTCTAATTCTATTCTTCATGCTTATGTGTATACGGGCCCTGACCAAGGGCGATTAATCTTTTAACCCCTTTTTTCTATTAACAAATGGTTCATGAAAGGATTTAAATACCTTGCAATAAAAACTAATGCATTAGATGTAAGGTTTAAAATAACTTTTTTTCAATATTGTAAATAAAGTAATACAGGTTTATACAATTTATGTCCTTTTGTTGATTTTTAACATATTGCCGATATACAGTATCTGCGGATCAAAAACACACCAAGAGTTTTTGGTAAAGAAAAACGTGGGGAGCACATGCCTCTGAAATGCTACGTTTTATTTGCCTCAATCTTTCTACCAACCGAAGGTGCAGGATCAACGGGGTTCATATGGGGTTTACAAACGGGCTGGACAAAATGTTATATCTCGAGTTTTCGAAATACATTTGCAAAATTCTTTTGTGCTTAAAAGACAGTTTTCTTGCAGTTTTTGCCGATATCTTAAGACTAAAGAATACATCCTTGAATACGTCTGAAATCGGTGCAAAAATTTCACGTTGCGTGAAGCATAACCGTGTACATGAATGCTGTGCACATCGAAGTTTTTGGCCAAGAACCCATGCTTATTACGAAAAGTAATTCGGTAGTTTTTCACATTGCCATAAGCAGCTTACAAAACTGTATTTTATGAACTAGTTGAAATTCTTTAGAAAAATTGTTGAAAAAAGTTATCTGAAAAAAAAAGCACCATTTACCGCTGTGTTAACATCCATTAACGTTTAATTGTAAACCCCACAAAGTAACGCGATCCTGCACCCTGTACCTACCAACCTACATTCCGTACGTGATTTTTTTTGATCGCTTGATGCGTACTTCATCATTTTATGCCAATTAGAATTTTTACCATGTGTGGGGATGAAATTATATAATGGCGTCTGGCTAAGATAAAAGATAAGATAAGATTTATTTTGAGTCGGGAAGACATATGCAGACAACATAAGCCATTGAGGCTTTTGAACTGACTATATAAACAAGTGTATATAAGAAACAAATATAAAGCAGCTAAATATGGAATAAAATAAAGCAATATTAATTTAAGTTAATTGATATGTAAACACGCAGAAGAATTATTTAAAAAAAAAAGCATATTATAACATTCACTGGTCCTTATATTATTTAAAAAGTTGTGCAGGAAGCCGCTGATCTGGATCTACATGTATACGTAGATCTTAAAAATGCCATACAAATTTGCGGGCTTTAAAACTGAGAAGAAAAGAAAAACACAAAATGTGGGACCGCTAAGAAAATATGTAAAAGCGAAATTTCAGCTCAAATCAGATTCAAAGTGAACTGATCAGCAGCTTCCCCACAATAAAACACATAAGCACACATAAAAACTGACAAGCAAAGCCAAAAGAAGGTAGTTATAAGTATAAGGTAAAACAGGTTACATGACAAACACAATAATAATGATAATAATAATTAAGACTGTTCATGGACTGGCATCAAGCAAATAAAAACTGACAAACAGAGCAAGCAATGGGTAGTACTAGATTTATGGCAAGCAGATTACATAACAGACAAAATAGTAATGAAAAATGTTCATTTACTGGCATCATGCAAGTAGCTGTATATATACACATTTATGCGTATATGTTTATACATAGATTCATGCACAAACGCATACATAAAGTGCATTTCAGTAGAACATGCAAATATAAAAGGTTAATTGTCATTAAATAAGCACCAAGCAGTACAAAATGTTTAAACACTAGAACTTGGTACAGTTATGGTGACAAGCAACACAAAAGCACATAAAAAGCAAAAACAAATCCTCAACAGCACCAAAAAGCACAATAAGCACAACAAGCACAAAAAAATGAGCTCAACAATTTAAAAAAACTCATTTTGCTGTATGCTGTACCTGTGTTGTGGCCCTGTCCAGGAACAAGAAGAACATTTACAAACATTTCCATTCCATGACTAAATAAGGTTTTTAAATTGGTTATAATTTATGTTGTATCTAAAATTTTCTGTGAGGGAATTCCACAACACAGGGGCAGCATACCTGAAAGACTGCTTACCAAAGGTTGTTTTTACTCTAGGGACCTGTTAAATATATAAATATCTGAAGTTTATTGAGGAGTTTCTTTTAACAATTAAGTCAGTAAGAACCACAGGTGCTAGTCCATTTAGAATTTTGCAGGTTTCAATAGCCATAGTACGCATTCTTCTAATGTAAAGAGATGGTGCTAGCAGTTATATGTAAAGTATTGTGCAGACCTTAATGTCTCATAATTGACATCTAGTGTGTTGAATTAAACAACACTGAAATAACCTTTTTTTCTAAATCAATCTAATAAATGGCATTACATATCTCTGTGAAAATTACACCAATTGACCAAAATGTGTTGTGTAACCTTTATCTTTGGGTTAAATTAGCAAATGACAGTTCGAAACAACAACAACGCGTCAACAGTTGAATTAAATTAACGGATTAAATTAGAATATTGTTATCACAAATTTAACCGAAACATAAAATTCAATGCTCTTTATTGTATAAGGAGAACTAAACTTCGATAATAAAAGTACGCATCACAAGAACAGTTTCAGCGTATAATAGCATCTTTTTCGGATGTAAAGTTTCGGACTATTTACTTGCATAGTTTATAGGGGGTTTTGTAAATGTTTGTTAATGATTTTAGAATAATATAATTAATAATATATTTGTTTATAAGTATGCATTTTAAAAACATTATATTATATATTGTGTTGATAAATGCTGATCCAGGAAATGTTTACTCTATTTCCCCATGTAGGATTTATACATTGAATATGTCAGCAATAGGAAATAAATGATAATTAATGTTTGAATGCAATCATCATGTTCCCATGGTCATTATATTCTAGGGATAACCATATACATGTTAAGGGATAGTGTGATAAGCTATGACATTTTAATTTCATAATTGTTTGAACATATTTTTAGAGAAATAAATGTGTCACTAAAACCTGGTGTAATTCTCACAATTAAATCATTTATTTTGTTCAGCCATTTCAATTACAATTTCGCTTATTCTTTAATTTAGTGTGAACAGTATTTACTGTTATTATTAATGGTATAAACAGACAACTCATCATCAACAAAAAAATGTATCGCAATCGTCCGTGGTGAAATTTTGTATAATTCTTTACAAAGGGCACTTAAGTATGTTTATGACCATGTTATGAGAATGATGCCGTATTCAACATCCATAACATCCTGCTTTTGATTTGTTAATTATTTAAGGGCATTTACAGGTTGTCCATGAATACAATATTGATATTTTCAGCAAGCTCTTAATTTCATGAATTAATATCAGCTTTTTCATTTTTCAGCTGGTATTATTCGTTTCCTGTATTCTAGTACAATATGACAGCCCCATTTGAGAGATCGAATGATGCCTTAGGCCATCTTGTATTAACGGAAGATGGAGCGGTAACAAGTGTAAGTGGTCAAACATCAGTCAAACTTGTTACATATCAAAAAGTTGCTAAACATTTGTGTTTATGTTTTATGCTCACCTGAGCAAAACATACCCATGGTGTGCTTTTGTGATTGCCTTTTGTTTGTCATTCATTATTAGTCATTGTTGCCTTTTGTTTGTCATTCATTATTAGTCATGGGTAATGCATTGTTGCCTTTTGTTTGTCATTCATTATTAGTCATGGGTAATGGATGCCTTTTGTTTGTCATTCATTATTAGTCATGGGTAATGCATTGTTAACATTTGCCTTGTGAACTGCCTAGAGGCGGCATTTATTGTCAAATCTTTGTGAAACTTGTCCACATGATATCTCTGCTGAATTTAAAGCTGGGTTATTTGGGTTCAAACACTAGATCATATATAGGTCAATTTGAAGAAAAAGGTAACTTTCATTTCCAAATCTTCATGAAACTTGGTCAGAAGATTTGTCCCAATAATATTTCAAATAAGTTTGAAAACTGGGTCAAGTGGGGTTGAAAACTTGTAAATTAAATCAAAGCATGTGATAAACTATAGGGGCCACATTTATTGCCCAATATCTTGGCCAAGTTTGAAACTGTGTGACGTGGGGTCAAAATCTAGGTCAATCGGTCAAATTAAAGTACACTCTATAGGCAAAATGTCTTGCCCAATGTTCATGAAACTTGGTCAGAATATTTGTTTCTATGATACAATCCTTTGATTCCATGTATCGAGATGAAAAGTTAAGGATCACCACAGCAGAGTATTCCATGTTGTATCTACTCAGAGTATAATAATACCTTTGTTGTATTGTTTTTTTTTGTTTTTTTTTGGGNGGGGGGGGGGGGGGGTTAATTATGGAAGGGTTAAACAAGGTCTTTAAAAGACCATATTGACATAAAATTGTAAAACACTTGAAGACACTATTCTACCCTTTTTAATTCTTAACTTGACAGTCTGGAGGCGATTTGGAGAACAAAGAGGACATGGCAGAAAAGTTCCTTCATCTTGTAAGAACAGCCCTGAGAATTCCCACTAGCCAGAAGGAGAAATTCAAACGACTCTCAGGTAGACCTTCTAGTTAAAGTATAGGATGTTTTATCTATTAAAGACCAGAGAAGCAGTATAAAAGGGCTAAACTCACAAAATGTCTACTTTTCAGTTGTACACTGGTGTGTAAACAGCAGAAAACAAAAATGATTTTATCATAATATTTAAGTTTGAATTTACTATTTTCCAATGAAATTTGGCATACATATACTTCAGTATACAAACAATATGTATGTGTAATTTTATAATTGTAAGTTATATAGTTATTGACCTACATAAAAAAAGTTTTTTGTTGTCTGCTTGAAATTCAAATTTCCCTGTAAATGCTAAGCACTGCCCACTTGAAAGGTTATGAACTTCTCTCAGCCAGTAGCTGGGGAATGACTCAGATCAAGTTTACAGATTCAACACTATACCAAATTGCTGTCTGCTCAAACACATGTTTCTGTTTATAAACACTCTAATGTGATCAGCAAATCACTGTCAGATAAACCCAGCCCACTAGTTAATGTAGGTTAACATTTTACCACCGCAAAATCAAGCACATGAGATCCGGCTATAAACATATAGTGTGACGACCTTAGTGATGTAACAAACATTGATTTACCATAAGTTCTATGCTGATGCCACAATTTCTTTAACAGTTGCTTGACTTTCTGCTGCTGCTGCTGAATACTTTGAAGATGATGATGATGGTGTTGTTGTTGTTGATGATGGTGATGATGATTATAATGATGATGATGGTCATGATGATGAGGAGGAGGGGAAGGAGGAGGATGGTGGTGGTGGTGATGATGATGATCATGATCATGATCATGGTGATCATGATGATGATCATGATGGTGGTGGTAATGATGATGATGATGTTGATGATGATATTGGTGCTATTGATAATGATGATGTTGTTGATGATGCTGATATTGTTGTTGTTGATGATTATATTGACGATGATGATTATGATGATGATGCTGATAAATTCTGAAACAGTGCTAAACAATAGTTCCAGCAACATAAACAATATCTATCATGATATGAATTTTGTGAAAACAAAACAAAAACAGCTAAGATTCCCACCAAAATCATACCTATCACAAATGTTAAATAATTAAATGATTAAATTTGTTCACACTTCCATTTCAGTTGTCTGGGACAGCTTCATGTACATCATCACAGTCTCCAACCACAAGGTCTACATATGCAAGAAACAGTTCGTCCCGACTGAGCCAGTGTCAGCTTGACCGCCTTTGTGGGCATAACGTTTTATACTCATAAACTATAACTCTCTCATGCAATCTTGTTAACTACTGTAAGACTGATGCAATATAAGAAGGACTATTAGCCTTGTCTTGCGAAGATGGGTAGGATGCCATTTGCATCCGCACAGTCAAGTAAGGAGCGAAATGTCACAAATATTGTACAGTGCATAACAATGTATTTATGTTATTTTTCAATAAGCAAAGTTTGTGTGACAATTAAGACAGAAGTCAGTGAGTAACTTGTAGTAGATATTTTTTTTTTAACATTTACTGAAATTGCGACATTTATGCTTGCTTTATATAGCAGTACAAAGGATTTCATAAGTTATTTCTCATTAAATCTGTTGATTGACTTTTAGTTTTAGTAAATAAAAAAAAATCTGATACACACTGTGTCACAAATATTTCTTTATAAACCATGCTAAAGTATACTCATTTGAACTATCAAAACAAAACAAATGCAAGCTTTTTAAACCAAGTCCCACTTCTGTTCAGGATATTGAAGTTCTAGTAACAGTTGCAGAATTTGTCGTTTAACCCTTCTAGCGCTGGAACCGAATTTTAAAGGCCTTTGCAAACAGTTTGGATCCAGATGAGATGCCACAAAACGTGGCGTCTCATCAGGATAGAACTGTTTGCTATTCTGATAGTATTCTTGAGAAAAAAATTCGAAGAAAATGCTTATTTTAGAAATTCAGAAGAGGACATTTTAGCAGACGACAAAATTCCCAGCATGCAAAGGGTTAATCATTAAAAAAACTACGAACTTCCACAGAATGGTTGATTATTTGCCTGGTAAAAAAAAAGTTTGTCAATATGAGTGGGTTTATCAAGCCAAAAGAGCAATTGAAGTGCAGGGTCATTATTTATATGTAGATGAACAATGACCTAGCACTAAAATTGCTCTTTTGGCTTAATTCAATAATTCAAAATGTGTTCCTTTGGTATGAAATACATTTATTTTATCTATGTTAAATATAGAAACATATTCTTCTTTTGTCATTTGGTGTAATAAAAAAAGTGTTTATGTTTTTAACCACATTGCTGTACTTGTATGAGTATTTTTCGTCTTTTCATATGTATTCATATTGTAAAGGCATTTATTCAGTAAAGAAACAACACAAATAAAAAGGCTCAATGATTTAAAGACTTGTTGTGGAGATTTAAACAGTTTAAGCACACATGATGATTCGCTGTCAATATCAATGAATATGGTATATGAATATTATTATGATAGTTATTTCACATTGCTTACAACTTCAGAAGTAGTTCAATATTGGAAAGAAAACTAATTTAGAATTATGTGTTCTTAAATGTTTTTTTATTATAATTTGTTATTATATTAATTATAATATGTTCATGAATGTGTGGTACCAATGAAAATATTGTATATACGAGCACCTTGCTAGAATGTATAATAAAACAACAACAAAAATTGCTTTGTTTTATTGAAATGGTTATTACTGTTACCAAAATTTCTTTAAACTATAATGTGTGTTGTACACTGAGCAGAATTTCTAAGCCGCCAGCTGGTACTTTTAAAAAATTGCAAAATGTATAAAGCATGTACAAAAATATTTTTCTATACATTGAAAATAGGATATTACAAATATGCCATTAATATCATGTCAATTGAACAACTCGATCAAGCGGAATGAATAATTTTAACAGCGATTATTCCGAAAGCTCGCCCGCGATCCAACAAGCTCATTATCGCTGTATCTTTAGTTCAAGAAATAATACTTGAAGGTCATTGACCGGAAGTGACGCATGGGAGTTAAAGGGACTTGTTCACAGTTTATCAAAATGAGAATTTTTCATTTTTTTTTGTCACAGATTCAAGAAATAAATGAACAATGTACATCAGTGAGCGAAATAACACTTATGCCGCAGACTTGTACTGAAAATACACTTTCGTTTACGAAAAATTGATAAAATTATAAAGCTTCTCAGACGCGCAACAATCTAAAAATTTCGATTTCTTGTGTTATCGTTATATTTTGAAACAACACGTGGATAGTTATACTAAGTATCAAAAAAATGGCAACCCACGTGAAGACGGATGGTCAGGTCCGCACATAATGTAGTCGTAAAGACGCAACGACGACCCGAACATAAACTCTGAACTAGAAATGGCGCGGCAGAGGCCGACGCGTATCCCCACACCGAATGTTTGACCTAGGTGTGCCCCAGGGTTGGTAATGGGGCCATGCATAGTCGAGATTGACCGTATTGTCATAAGAGAAGTTCAGTATCAATTAGAAGTGAATTGGTGTAGAAATGAAGAAGTTATAGTAAAGGCAATTTTGGGTGGGTGTGACCTATGTGGGCAGGGTGCCCCAGGGTTGGTAATGGGGCCATGCATAGTTGAGATTGACCGTATTGTCATAAGAGAAGTTCAGTATCAATTTGAAGTGAATCCGTGTAGAAATGAAGAAATTATAGTAAATGGAAATTTTTGGTGGGTGTGGCCTATGTGGGCGGGGCGCCCCAGGGTTGGGAATGGGGCCATGCATGGTTGAGATTGACCGTATTGTCATAAGAGAGGTCCAGTATCAATTTGAAGTGAATCGGTGTAGAAATAAAGAAGTAAATGTAAAATAACCTAAAAAAATGAGTGATAATTTCTGACCCGGCCCCACCCCAACCCCCATAACTTTTGACCCAGGGGTCAGATCAAAATTCCAAATAGTGCAGGGTCGCACATATGCTCATAGCTACCATGTGTGTAAGTTTCAAGGTTCTAGTGCTAATAGTGTAGGAGGAGATATTGGCCAGGACGGACGGACAGACGGACAGACAGACAGACAGACGGACGGACGGACGGCGGAGATAACCACAATATCCCGACCTTTTTTAAAAAAAGTGTGGGGATAATTACACACGTACGCACGTGAAGACGGATGGCTGAGTGGTTTCGGCGTCTGGCTTTCACGCCATGGGTCAGTGGTTCGAGCCCTGGTGTGGTTAACTATTTTCTCTTTTTTTTTCTTCTTTTTTTTTACTTCTTGTATTCTTGTTTTTATATTGTAACTTTTTAGTTCTGATGTTAATATTTATCAATTAAAAGCATTTAATGACAAAGTTAAAAATATGCCAAAATCTGTGAACACGTCCCTTAAAATCTCGAATGCGAAACACGAGTGTGTTGATACCACGCAACAATTGTGTTCCTCGTGAACAAAAATAGAAATCAAGCCAGCCGTTCTTCATGACCAGCACGGCCGATAAAAATCATGTTTCAATATTGACGTCGAAAGATTAGTTTGTAAAACAATATGGTGTTATCTTTCACTCAGATGTTTGCTTTCGCTATCCCGAAGTCACATTTTATACAATGGAACATCTGTTAAGTGTAAAGGCTGAACTCAATATAAATACGTTTGGATCTGGTAGAATCTTCAAAGTCCGACCACCATAATGTTGAATGTTCAGTAGTTTGAAGGAAAAAAAAAACTGTAAATCGTCTTGATATTCGGCGGTCTTTTTCTCTCACTTGAGCACAACGTGCGTGTGGTGAGTTTTTGTGATCGCCTTTTGTCCGTCGTGCTTCGATCATCGTCAACATTTACCTTGTTAACTCTCTAGAGGCCACATTTATGATCAAATCTTCATATAACCATTAAACTTTGTAGGAACATTAGTTCCAATGATATATTTTAGCTGAGTTCGAAACTGGATCACGCGAGGTAAAATAGTAGGTCACAAATGCATATTAGTAATATGAAACATTTCAAGTGTCCACCGTGGCTTTGACCTTCAAGTAAGCGACATTGTTGCTGTATGCGAAACGTCATCTTAAATTTATTTTTATCATTTATGCAAACTTATTTCGAAATTCCAGCATGCATGACAAACAGATGAGCCGGACAAAGTACAAGTACTTTGACTATATATAAACAAGGAATATGCAGACGTGTCTACCGTGACCTTAATCTTGAAGCGAGCGAAATGTTTATGGAAGGCGCCATGATATGATTATCATTGGAGCCAATTTATTTCGAAATCCAATCATGCATAACAAAATTATTTGCCGGACACGAACATATACTGCAACTATATGACAAATATAGCAAAAACTCCAAGGTCCACTGTGACCTTAATATTGAAGCGAGCAACATGATTTTTGCACGCGACACATTGCCTTGATATGATGATGATTTGAGCCCATTTATTTCGAAATTCTATCGTGTATAACAAAGTTATTGGTCGGACACACGAACATGTACCTTCAATATATACATAAGGCATATGCAAAAACTCAAAGTTCCCAGTGTAACCTTTACCTTGAAGCGAGCGACATGGTTGTTGCAGGCGACACGTCGTCTAGCTATGGTGATCATTTGTGCCAATATATTTTGAAAAACCATTATACAATGGCAATACAAAGTTATTAGCCGGACGCTAACATGTGCTGTCCTTATATCCACACACATATAATTATATATAATATGTATGTAAAATCTCCAAGTGTCCATGTGACGGTGACCATGAATCGAGCGACATGGTTGTTGCACGCGACACGTCTGCTTGATATGATGATCACTTGAGCCAATAAATTCGAAATCCCACCATGTTAGTCAAAGTTATAAACCGGGCACGAAATGTCCCACACAAACACACAAGGACAGGGAAACACTATTTTCTTTTCCGCCAGTATAATGACTGGTGCTTAACAACAAACTTATCGTTGTTTAAATTACTAAATAAGTATCGCAAAGTACGTTTTCTGTCGAATTGCGATTATACAGACGGTCAACGGTCCGACATGATACTCATCTAATCGGAATATTTGTACAATAGCATTTTCAACGACTTATCACAGTAATCGCTGTAATACTTTACCCATAATCGCGATAAAGCTTCTGTGTATACAAACATAATATTTTTTTACAATCACATGTAGCATTACAATTTTTTTTTAAGAAGAAACGAAAGTAACGAAAAATAATCAGACTCGAAGTTTACAGCATAGTAATCTTTGGATAAAATGCCTTTTTATTATATAGGTTGATTTTTCTTCAATTTACGGACAAATTTTTGACGGATTCCAAAGTTTTTCGCTCTTAATAACTTGTTGGTCAGAATGCGTAGCGCTAATGAAAAGGTTCCCTTTGCTCAAGGTAAAGGTCTCACCAAGGGGACAAAATTGGAACTTGGCATGGAGGAACGTAACCATAGATTTTAACTAATTGACACCTATGTTTATCTCAGTTAGTCGGCATTTTGCGCAACAAAAGGTCAAGGTCTAAATAACTTTTTTGTCTGTCCTTACTTTTAACTGACCGTGGATTTAGGTAGTTTCAACTTATGAGTCACAAATGTTTAATAAAATCAGTCAGCGTGTCGTGCGTGCGAACAAATTGTGTAGATCAAAATTTAATGAAGATTTCCAGACGATGTTTGCATCGTGTCTGTCCATATGTTTTTTTTAAACAACATTCCGCGGATGTGTCCATGACCAAAGCCCCCTTATGAGGCAGGTTCTTAAGTTCAAAGTCAAGGCCAAACCTAGAGATCTGCGCGGTATCGCGGAGGACAATTTGCTTCACTGGTATTTTGGCTATTTACCATTTCAGTCGTGTTGATCAAGATTCTATAAATTTTGGACTTAATCTATTTATTACAATAAAACAATATATACTTGTCTAGCTTCCTTTTACGATATACTTTTTAATAAGCATAACATGAATATTACAGTAAAATGATTTCATGAATGATTGCATACATTCGAGTTCATACAATTATCTAAAGAAATACAGGTTTAATGAAATCTATAATCATGAGGTTAATATCAACAACAATAACACATACTATTTATACCACAACGTTATGTAAATATCTTAACAAGTAAAATGTAATCTCATGCTTAAATGAGTATATGTGTAAACTTTGCATTACGCAGTATGAGTATAAAGACGCATACATTAAAATTCCCGATGATCCAAAACTGTCCACATTTATAAAAGCTTAAATTTGCGTTTGAATAAAGCTTGAATAAAACCTGTAGAAATGAACATGGCCTTATATTACAAGTTTTTAGAAAACAAATAATCCAAGCGATACACTGAGGAACAATGAGTTCAACGCTTTGTGAACTTCTTAAAAATTCGAAATCAGCATCAACTGTATATTATAAAGCTTTAGTTATATCATTTTAACATATAATATACACGTTATTTATTACTAATAATAACCATATGAGGCGGAAAATGAGCATGTAAAGTTATGAAGCAGACATAATGGCACAATATATAGCAGAAGATACGTACACGGTGTATATAGTGTAAACAACGAACGCAAAAAACGTCATTATCACAACTATAAGTCATAAATATAAAATTAATGCCCATCTCGACATATTATAAATTAGCCTCGCTCTGTGAAAAGAGGGTTTAATGCATGTGCGTAAAGTGTCGTCCAAGATTGGTCTGTGCAGTCTGCACAGGCGTATCAGGGACGACACTTTTCGCCTGAACAGGATTTTCGCAGAGGAGAGACTTCTTTTAAACGAATAATACCATAACAGCGGAAAGTGTTGCCCCTTATTAGCCTGTGCGGACTGCACAGGCTTGTCTGGGAAGACACTTTACGCACATGCATTAAACCCCGTTTTCCCAGAGCGCTGCTCATAAATATATTTATGTTGATTGTACTTTAACATGTATATTCATCTTGTCTCGGTATTGTTTTTATTTTTGAATCATAATAGATATTATATGAATAAATTATATACGTGTTTTAAGCTCAAGTACCTGATCAACTAACATAACTTTGAGGCAAATACAATGTTGTTAAAAAATAATTATATAACAATAGTTTGTATTTGCTTCAACGTTATGTTAGTTGATCAGTTACTTGAGCTCCACTTTATCCCATTCACAATTTTGAAAAATGTAAAAAGACATCCTTAACAAAAGCTGTTTGTAAAACACGCATGCCCCCCAAATAGGCCGTGTCACTGTGACCTTGACCTTTGACATAGTGACCTTAAAATCAATATGGGTCATCTGCCAGTCACGATCAATGCACCTATGAACTTTCGTGATCCTAGGCCTAAGGGTTCTTGAGTTATAATCCGGAAACCATGTGATGGACGGACCGACCGACGGACGGACCGACATGTGCAAAACAATATACCCCTCCTTCTTCGAAGGGGGGCATAAAAATGTTATATGGGTCGCGCTTTATTCTCCCAACACAGATCTTAACAAGAGCACCGCATAGCGGGTGCCAACGCTCGGCTGTGGGTGCTTGAATTTTGTTTTTTTGACCTTTGACCTTGAAGGATGACCTTGACCTTTTCACCACTCAAAATGTGCAGGTCCATGAGTTACACATGAATTTTTTTTTAATAAATTGACCTTTGANTAGGACAGTCTATGATTATTCGGAGTAAAATTTCATACAAACACCATACACAGATACACATATTGCAGTACAATTGGAAAAAATGGAAAATGATTACGTAAACAATCAGAATGGACACCAAAAGCCGAAAATAAACATAAAATCTTAGCCTTTAACATAAAAACAACAGTTTTCAATAGATATATGTATATCAACTAGAAAATTACAAGATTATATAAAGTAAAAACAATAAATAAAGTATATGTAGATTAATTATATGAACATGTATAATGTCTTAGGTCGTCGACCTTTCCATAAAGACTAACGCCGGGGCCGTGTTAAAATGCTACACACACTAAGGTACTACTTTAAAGTACCCCGGGTACTCTAATGTACTCTTATGTACATGTACACTACAGTCTACCCCGGGTACGGAAAATACGCTTAAAGGCACCCGGTCATACTCCGGGGTATTTTTTAGAATCTTTTCCGTACCCCGAATACATATACCTAAGAGTACTCGGGGTACTTTGAGCCGACAATGACCAATCGAATCACAATAACAGATCTTGTCCTCCTTTGTCATGGATCACCTCTTCACATATTGGGCCGACCCAAATTCGTCATGGGTGCACCTCTTTACATATTGGACACGCCCATATTCGTCAGGGGAGGAGCGGAAGGCTGCGGTGGTTGCATCCAGTTGTAGTAGCTGTATGCGGGGGCGTAGCTCATGTTGCCCTCCGCGTGCTTGTCATCCTCATCCTTGGTGTCCACCTTGCCGAAAAAGCACTCCTGGTAAGAGGGCGGAGCTACAAAACATAAACAGACATTTTGGATACTTGTAAAAGGGTGGAGCTACAGAAAATAAACTATAATTTTGGATATTGGTTGTAAAAATAAACTGAACTTTTGGATACTAGTAAGAGGGCGGAGCTAGGAACACGAACATACATAAAGGACATTGGTAAGAGGGACGAGCTACAAAACATTAACTTAACTTTTGAATACTGGTAGGAGGGCGGAGCTAGGAACAATAACAGACATAAAGAATATTGGTAAGAGGGCGGAGCTACACAAATACAGCATCATTACGGACACTTTCATAACGGCAGAATAGTAAACGTAAATTGTCAATTTAAAGGGAAACTTCAACACTGAAAATCGATTCTCACGCATATTAAATGGAAGGGATACTCCCGACGGCGGACCGTATGGTTGCTGCATGACGGGTTCCGGAGATGGCCACATTGAGGGCATGTACATCTGTACCGTGGATTGCAGAGGGATGGTGCCAATAGTTATAGGTATAGGCAGTTCCAGGTCGAATGGTGTGTCAATTACGTCCACTTTAAACTGAGAAAGAATGCCAATCAGATTGAGCCTCGCTCTGTACAAAGGGGGTTAAATGCATGTGCGTGAAGTGTCGTCCCAAATTATCCCGAGCAGTCCGCACAGGCTAATCAGGGACGACACTTTTTACGTTTATGGTATTTTTCGTTCAATTGAAGTTTCTTCTTAGCCAAAATGCAGCTGAGGCGGAAGTGTCGTCCCTGATAAGCCTGTGCGGACAGCAAAGGCTACTCTGGGACGACACTTTACGCACATGCATTGAGCCCCGTTTTCACAGAGCGAGGCCCATTTGCTGTAGATGTGTACAGATATGTACATGCATTTAACACATACGTAAACAAATTGGTATAAATAAGAAATGTAATGCGGACAGATAGCAAATATTATGCCCTTTCAAATTGTATGCAGTCGAGTGTTAAATGTGCTTAATAAATCAAATGCAGGCATTTCAAAACGGTTAAGACTTATT
This sequence comes from Dreissena rostriformis, assembly GCA_007657795.1. Lineage (NCBI taxonomy): Eukaryota > Metazoa > Mollusca > Bivalvia > Myida > Dreissenidae > Dreissena > Dreissena rostriformis. Next base: position 25,309 of record VMBQ01008088.1, read on the forward strand.
TGGCATATAATAATCCAATAACACGATGATAAGCTTAAGCAATAACCTCCACGAAATATTCTATGAAGATAATGTCGCATCCAGGTAGCTGCGAGGGAGGCAGAGCGGGTATCTGGAATCGTTCGTTCACCCACGCGTCACTTCCGCCCCCAGGGACGGGACCGTGCTCCATGACAACGCAGTGTGACTTGGATCGCTTTGTAGAGCCACCATGTGTCCGATAGACAGTAAGCTGTAGATATACAGAGAACCACTAATCAGGAGGTATGCTATATGGATAACTGAAAAATGAACGGCCAACATCTCAGAGTTCATGTCATGCATTCAGCGAAACAGCATTAGTACAATACGTATCCGAGTCCTTCTGCGGTTACTGTACAAGCATTTATATTCGGCGGCATGATATTTCGAGGCTTAGAAAAATCAAAAACGTTTCCGTGGACAAGTAAATTCGTGGATTTCTGATTTTGGAAAAAAAAAGAGGAATTTGCGTCGGTCATTTTCCGATGTACATTATTTATCTTAAATTTGTGGATCGCTCAACCCACGAAATCAACGAAAAGTTATGTACAACGAATAATATTTATTTTTAAGTATTCCAGGTCATTGACATTAGTGCATATATAAATCGCTAGCAATGACCCTTACGACGTACGTCGACTGATTACGCGAAATGAAAACGAACAAAGCACATGCACTTAGGGAATATGCCAATATGCATTTGGCGAACGCACAACATAAGCGGCAAGAGTGATTAATGATTAATGACCGGGCATATAAACTTGTTAGACAACAGACCCTAGTTGGCATGCATTTCAACTGTGTTCACCAGCTGTTTCTAAACTAGAACACAATACAAATGTTTTATAGTTTAGTCCCGTTCTACGAAAACTAGGCTCAGTGCATGTGCGTAAAGTGTCGTTCCAGATTAGCGTGTGCAGTGCACACAGGCTAATCAGGGACATTTTCCGCTTTAACGATTGTTTTTGTTTGAATGAAGTCTCTTCTGAACGAAATTCCAGTTTAAGCGGAAGATGTCGTCCCTAATTAGCCTGTGTGGACTGCACAGGCTAATCTGGGACAACACTTAACGTAAACTAATTAAACCCTATTTCTCCAGAGCAAAACTCAGTTATAAAAAGAAGATTAACAACACCATTTACACGAAATTTACTAACTGCACAGGCCAATCTGGGATAAAACTTTATGCACAGACTCATTTACAGCTCACCATTTCAAGGCAGATCTTTGACTTGGCCACACCCCTGCCCGTTCCGTCCTGGAACTCCGCGTTCACGATCACCCACTCCCCGGGGACATATCCGGTCTTGTCAATCTTCAGGCTAGCTCTTATAGGCGGGGTCTCGCAGCAGCAGCAACACACGGTCTTGGAGTCCGATACCTGCTGGCTTGCCTAAACATACCAGTATTGGACATTATAAGTTTAAACTGTAAACACATTTATTTAACTTCGATTGAATCGAAAGCCAAAGGCTTATTTAAACGCTCTTGAGTCCGTTTCCTTGGTAGAACCAGTACTTGGTGTCTATAACATAGTTCAAAAGACGTGGTATCGTTGGGGCTGAGCTAAAGAACGCTCAAACAATGGGGATCGAACCCGTGGCCTCATGGTCGGTAGGCCAACATCATACCCTTTAAGCCAAGGCGACCTTTGGTGACTTGATTAGACATACCATTGTAGACACCATTGTTAGGTAGATATAACTAAGGCCCATTTCGTCGCTTTCGGCTTCAGAGACTACTGAAAGTACATCAGAGACTACTGAAAGTACATCAGAGACTACTGAAAGTACACACAGTACATCAGAGACTACTGAAAGAAAATCATAGACTACTGAAAGTACATCAGAGACTACTGAAAGTACATCAGAGACTACTAAAAGTACATCAGAGACTACTGAAAGTACATCGGCCACTCTTACGTATACTACAATAAACCCCAAGTACGGAAAATACGCTTAAAGGCAACCGGTCATACTCCGGGTACGTTTTAGTATATTTTCCGTACCCCGGGTACTTTATCGTATACTCAAGTAGTACCTGAGCCGACGATGACCAATCGAGCATAACAAGTTTATTACGTTTATTGAGCGAGGCTAAGAATCCTCAACCACCACTTTGAGGTCGCCGTGGCGTAGTGGATATGGTGTCCGCCTTGCGACCGGGAGGTCACGGGCTCGTTCCCGACTGTGAAAGCGTTCTTAAGCTTTCCTTAAAAGACACTAAGTACTGGTCCTACCCAGGCCATGGAATCGAGACCGTTTCAATAAGCCCAAGGCTTTTGATGGAATCGAGCTAACCTAAATAGGTTTAAACTAAACTAAACCACTTTCGTTCGCGATTGATTCAGATTTTCACGTCCGGTAAATAAAAATGATAAGTATTTAACAAAAAACTGGTATTTTATTAATCACATCTTTAAACGTGTATTGGTCGATATTTTGACAGTTTGCACAGGACAGTGGAAGAACAACCCCATAACATATCACATACCGTCATGAAAATAAACAAATGAGAGCTCTATACTGTGCGTGTTTGTTGTTTCAAAAACAAAAGCAATGTATGTCATTCTATTGAACGGGAAGTTATTTCCATCAATACAGGCTTTATGTTAAAGGGACTGTCCACTAGATTTTGGCATGTATTGAAGCTTGTCATTAAATGCTTTAAATGCTTTATATTGATAAATTTAAACATTTGAACTAAAAATCTCCAGTAAAAGACAAGAATACAATTTGAAAAAAGGGAAAAAAAGTAACCCTCATCAAGGCTCGAACCACTGACCCCCGGATGCCTGGAGTCCTAGAGTAAAAAGCTACCTGTTTAGACCACTCGACCACGGACGCTCATGTTTAAAGCGGATGTATTTTTTAGCTATATAAGCAATCCTCGTAGGTTCCCAAAATATCGTTTCGCGTCGCGCGACGCTTTATCTAGCGGACAGTCCCTTTAAGGTACAACTGAATATAGTGTACACTGCTTCACGACTAAAAAAGGAATGAACGTTTTGAACAATAAGGAAATATTTGCCAAGGAGCGTCAATTTTCGTTGGTCAACATGGACGTTAAGAACTGAAAGCAGATATTATTTTTTTACATATGTTCGCTAAAAAATATTAATTTGAAAAATACATATTGTGGAAAAAAATCTAAATAAGCAAGCACACAAAATCTTAATGGGAACGTCCAAATCATGTTTAAGCCAAATACCACGTTAAAAAGATAAACAAAATATTACAAAATAAGCCGCGCTCTGGGAAAACGGGGCTTAATACATTTAGGTAAAGGGTCGTTCCAGATTAGCCTGTGCAGTTCGCAGAGGCTAATCAGGGACGACACTTTCCGCTTCTATGGAATTTTTTGTTTAAAAATAGTCTCTCATAAACGAAAATCTAGGCTAGGCGGAAAGTGTCGCTACTGATTAGCGGACTGCACAGGCTAATCTAGGACGAAACTCTACGCACATGCATCATGCCCAGTTTTCCCAGAGCACGACTCAAATATTAAACAAACCCACGCAAAGAAAATCTTTTCCAATGGGCGTCAATTTACGTTGGTCAATATGGAAGTTTATACCAGAATTTAAAGAATAATCGTTTTTGGAAGCATAAGATCAAAGGAAGCAAGCAGATACAATCTAAGTGAGAACGTTCAAAACATGTATAAGTCATATACCATGCTTTAAAGATAAAATAATAATAATAATTTAACAAACCATGACGTTGGGCATGGTGTTTAGGTCCAAGACAGACGCCACCGAGAACAGCATTTTATACTCTGGGTCGAACTTCCACGGGATGTCAATAGTCGCCTTCAACCAGTATCGCACGTATCCGCTGTAGATTGGTCCCTCAAACGAACCCGGAATGCCGAATGGAAGTACGAACTCGAACGGGTGCAAATAATTTCCAGCACGAAGTACGGTTTCCCCGCTTTCATGAGATGCTAAAAGATGTTAGTTTTTTTTTCTCATTTGGTTTCACATATTATTATGTTTGTATCACAGTCTTTTTTAACGTTCATATTTTGGGCCGGTATAGGGACCCATTCCCAATCGAAAAAGTGTATATTTTCCCCAAATGGGACCTAACGATTCCCAATTAAAGGTTTGTATTTATATTTATTCTTAAATAAGTCTTTGGTTTATCTCCCATCCAGCGCTATAAGTTGAACTTTTGGTAAATATAATATTAAAATCACTTTTATTCTCAAATTTAAAGTATTTGTTAGCAAAAAAAACTACAATAATTTCACAATTTTAGTAAAAACAACGCGATTTTTCCCAATCCAAAGGGACCCGGCTCCACTCCAAAAATGGTGAAAAAACGCTGTATCAATACATGTTGTGGGTGTGTCTTACCAAGCTTATTTGAAGAAATGAATAGCTTAATAATTTGGCAAATAAACATAAGCAAAATGAATACTTCAATGTTAGATGATATACAAACTTACATTTGCAAACAGCGTGATGGCGTTATCAAATAATCATGGAACGATGTATTTAAGCCTCGCTCTGTGAAAAGGGGGTCAAATGCATGTTCGTAAAGTGTCGTCCAGATTAGCCTGTGAAGTCCGCACTGGCTAATTAGGGACGACACTTTCCGCCTTAACTAGATTTTTACTAAGAAGAGACTTTCTTTAAACGAAAAATATAATATAAACGGAAAGAGTCGTCCCAGATTAGCCTGCGCGGACTTCACAGGCTAATGTGGGACGACACTCTACGCACATGCATTAAACCCCTTTTTCTTAGAATGCGTCTCATTTTTAAACTTACATTTGCAAGACATTACGACGGAATTATCAATATAAGAATAGGGCGATGTAATTCTTAACTTACAAATGGAAAACAGCAGAGTGAGTTATCAATATAACTAGAACTCCGCGAGTTGGATGTGTCGCCTGATGGTTATGGGTTANCAGACGACGCCGCCGCCGACAAAGTAACACCTATATGTCCCCTGACCATAGTCAGGCGACACAATAATGGGACCAAGTAATCCTAAACTTACATTTACCAAACAGCGCAATCGAGTTATCAATTCTGTGACGAGGAAATCCTTTACTTACGTTTGCCGAACAGAACGATAGAGATATTAAAAGGGACCTTTTTCACGATTGGTAAATTGACAAAATTGAAAAAAAAGGTTTTATATTCGCAAATCTTCGTTGTAGTTATGCTATTTGTGAAATGCATCTTTTGACGATTTAAACATCTGAACATTATAAAGCGTTGCTACGCGAAACAATTGAATAATTTGGAGAGTTCTGTTGTTTTTATTATATTTTGTGACACTACGAGGATTGCTTATATAAAGTATAAAATACACCACTCACTGTTTGAGCATGGGTGCCCGAGTGGTTTAAGTGTTAGACTTTTACTCCAGGGGTCAGCGGTTCGAGCCCCCTTGAGGATAAAAAACACTGGGGCTATTTAGTTCCAATGTTTACATTTATCGATTTTAAGCACTTAATGACAAACTTCAATATCTGCCAAAATCTTTGAAAAGGTCCCTTTACTATAGTTATGGGTCCATGAAATCCTAAACTTATATTTGCAAAACAGCACGACCGCGTTATCAATATATTCCTAGTTAGGTATTTCCTTGTATAAACTTACATTTGCCAAACAGCGCAATCGAATCAACAATATAAGCCGCGCTCCTGGAAAACGGGGTTTCAAGCATGTTCGTAAAGTGTCGTCCCAAATTAGCCTGTACACTCCGCATAGGCTGATCAGGGACGACACTTCCCGCTGTTATGGTACATTTCGTTTAAAGAAAGTCCCTTATTAGCAAAAATATTAGTAAACGCGGAAAATGTCGTCCCAGATTAGCGTGTGCGGACTGCAGGGGCTAATCGGGGACGACACTGAAAGCACATGCATAAGGCCCTGTTTCCCAGAGCGCGACTTATATTATTCTGTGACCAGGGCCTGTATTCACCAACCCATTCATAAACTTATTCATAGACTTAAGAATAAAGATTAGACTTTGACATGCGAAATCTTACTTCAAAGTTTGAATAGTTTCAGGCTATCAATGGTTCTTACGTCATAAGCACACTGTTTAATACGCAGAATGACGTAAATTGGGGTGTGAAAAAACTAGACTCAAAAATAAAGAATATTTAGAACATAATAGTTTTAAGAATACACTTTATTCTTATACTTAAGTCTAAGAATTGATTGGTGAATACGGGTCCTGGTAATCCTTAAATGTGTCGCGTTCTGAGAAAACTGGGCATAATGCATGTGCGTAAAGTGTCGTCCCAGATTAGCCTGTGCACTTCGCACAGGCTAATCAGGGACAACACTTTCCGCTTTTATGACATTTTTCGTTTAAATGAAGTCTCTTCTTAGCAAAAATCCAATTTAGGCGCAAAGTGTCGTCCCTGATTAGCCTGTGCGGCCTGCACAGGCTTATCTGGGAAGATACTTTACGCACATTCATTACGCCCATTTTTTTTCAGAACACGACTCAAATACTTACGTTTGCCGAACAGCACGATGGAGTTATCAATATAATCCTGGGACGCCGAGTAAGTTCTCTTGTTGTCCCCGGAGCCTTCTGTCCAGTAAATGTGCGCCCTTCCTCGGCATTTCACCCGGAGTCCTGGTATTAATTACAGTTTGAGCCTCGCTCTGTGAAAAGGGGGTTAAATGCATGTGCGTAAAGTGCCGTCCCAGATATCAGGGACGACATTTTCAACTTTCACTGTATTTTTCGTTGAGAGGAAGTTTAGCCGGAAAGTGTCGTCCCTGATTAGCCTATGCGGACTCCACAGGCTAATATGGGACGACATTTTACGCCCATGCATTACACGTGGTTTTTCAAGAGCGAGGCTCAGTTATAAGATACATTCTGGATATCTACAAAATAATGTTCATATATTAAACCTTTAAAAGGCACTTTTAACGCAACACTTTTATAACATGTACACACGGCTATTGATATCAGCTTAAAATGTCGCACCTTATGTTTTGCCAACCTTTTTTAAGTTGAATTTAAAGCACTCATAAAAGACGCTCGGACACTTGTTAACAACGTGTAGTTTCCCCGAGCTGCACGTGCAAATGGAAGTTTGCGAAAACTGTTGATTTTATTTTGAATTTTATTATTTTCTAATAAAATATATTAAAACAATATTTGTCATAATATTTGATTTAAAAGCAAGTGTATGCAATAAGACGACTGCAGACTTGTAGATCGAAAAAGCAGCCATGAACACAAGCTTTTACCAAACGTGAAACACGTTTATTACACACGTACCGACTCACACATAACACATTTTTGCTCAGCCATCCAAGCATTATAAAACATTGGTTTTGTTTTGCGACGAGCTGAACATAAGTAAAGAGTAGAACTTAACCCACTGCATGTTGGGAAATTTGTCGTCTGCTAAAATGTCGTCTGCTGAATTTCTAAAATCCTCATTTTCTTCACTTTTTTTCAAAGACCACCATCAGAAAAGAAAACAGTTTGGATCCTAATGAGACGCCACGTTTTGTGGCGTCTCATCTGGATCCAAACTGTTTGCAAAGGCCTTCAAAATTCGGTTCCAGCACTGAAAGAGTTAAACCCTTCGTAGCATAACGGAATAGATGAACATTCCATCGGCATTCAGCTGATACTGTGAGTTCTCAATCAGAAAAATGTGACCATCTGACGTCATAGCAAGCAAGCCGTTAACATTAATAATATTAAGCAACCAAAAATGGATACCTATTTACACTGGGAGCTGACGACGTCAAAGCGTAGTCCGTTTCTCTACGACGTCGGATATATGTTTTACTACGAATTTATGCGGTTAAACATGAAATATACCGCTGATTTATCAAAACTTCGTTGAGTAACATATACATTATTTGTGTAGTTCGTTGCACAACCAATACATACTCTGTGCAAAACCTATACATAAAGCGACATGTAATTTCCTTCCAAACAAAGCATTTGAATGATAAAAATTTATGTTCGAAACCTGTTTTGTACTTAAAAATGTAAAATGTACAGTATATCAAAGAAACATGTAGTTTCATTTATGTTAAGTTACTGTAATTGGCTATTTTAACAGAATAACCACCTTAAGCATTACTTCAAATCAATATATTTCGATTTTAGCTCAAAATCAATGTAACTGTTGCATCTACGCGCATTTGTAATTAGTTTCTTATTGAAAATAAGTACCTACCAGTACTGGATGTTTCGTTCTCTAATCCATAAATACCAGAAAAGATGAAACTCGCCTGATTAAGTAGTGTATTGACACAATGTTTCGTAGTAAAACATATACCCGACNTAAATTGTCATCCCAGATTAGCCTGTGCAGTCCGCACAGGCTAATCAGGGACGACAATTTCCGCTTTTATGGAATTTTTCGTTTAAATGATGTCTCTTCTTAGCGAAAATCCAGTTTAGGCGGAAAGTGTCGTCCCGGATAAGCCTGTGCGGACTGCACAGGCTAATCTGGGGAGACACTTTACGCACGTGCATTAAGCCCCATTTTCGCAGAACGCAACACAATGTTGTAGAGCTATACATCCAATCAAAGTAAGTGTTGACCCATGAGTTTTGTTAAAACCTTTTTATTTTTAAAGTGATTACAACCAATTAGGTTGTGAATCAGTAAGTTTTGTTCTGATCAAATATGCCTCTTTTACAGTTGTATCTTAATTTAATTTTGTCTTACAATATTTAATAAAGTAGCTGAAGATAAATCAGTTTACAAAAAGTGAAAAGACATTTGTAAGAAGTCGTAACATCTACAAGTTTTCACAAAAGAAGCTTTTGTCAGAGAGTATTTAATAGGCTGGACCACCAATATCATAAAATCAGTCAGTTTCAGAGAAAAGAAGCTTTTGACTTGATGTTAATTGTTTCCCCATTTAAGTCGAGGAAGAGGAAACAGTGACAGTGCAGACCACGGAACAAGAATTCGTATTTAGAGAGTTTGCCATCAAGTAAGTTCTAGTTTTAAGACCTCTGTTCACCATTACTTTACAAAAAGTAAACATTGTGTCGAAATAGAGAATGAAATAGGGTAAGAAAGTAACATTTTGGCAATTGTTATCCATCCTCGTTCTTTTAATATTTTTTCTACAGATAATATATTAGATTTCTGAGAAAATTAACGGGTCATTGGCTAGCATGATTTTTTTTGTCCCCCTACCTCTGATTGAAGTAGTCCAGTTGTCAGCTACTGGCATTAGAGCCGTTATCTGAGAAAACTGGGCATAATGCATTTGCGTAAAGTGTCGTCCCAGATTAGCCTGTGCAGTTGGCACAGGCTAATCAAGGACGACAATTTCCGCTTATATTGAATTTTTCGTTTAAATGAGGTCTCTTCTTAGCGAAAATTCAGTTTAGGCGGAAAGTGTCGTCCCGGATAAGCCTGTGCGGACTGCACAGGCTAATCTGGGACGACACTTTACGCACATGCATTATGCCCAGTTTTCTCAGAACGTGACACATTAGAATATGCACTTAATACTGGTAAACCAGCTCAATCAGGAAAAGGGTGAGTTGGTTTACTGACAGATGTGATATGTAATATTGTTGAAAATGGCCGAAAATCCAACAAAACGAACAAACCAGATGCAGCATTTAGGGTCCCAACTAGCTACATATGAGTCTCGTTCTGGGAAAACTGGGCTTAATGCATGTGCGTAAAGTGTCATCCCAGATTAGCCTTTGCAGTCTGCACAAGCTAATCAGGAACGACACTTTCTGTCTACACTGGGTTTTTGCTTACAAGAGACTTCCTTTAAATAAAAAATGCCTTAAAAGCCTCAAGTGTTTAGCTTTCCCTGATTAGCTTGTGGAGACTTGGGGCGACACTTACGCTCAAGCATTCAGTTCGCTGGAACCGGATTTTGAAGGCCTTTGCCAACAGTTTGGATCCAGATGAGATGCCACAGAACGTGGCGTCTCATCAGGATCCAAACTGTTTGCTATTCTGATAGTATTCTTTGGAAAAAAAATTCGAAGAAAATGCTAATTTTAGAAATTTAGCAGACAACAATTTAGCAGACGACAAATTTCGCAGCATGCAAATTTTCCCAGATCGATGCTCATATTACTTGATGCTGCATTGAGTGTTTTTATCAATACTGTGACAAGTGTGATATTATTTTCTCTTTCAGGTTTGCCAAGCCGGAGATTCTTAGGAACTACGTTTTACTGTTGGCCGACTTCCAGACCAACTCCATTCATACCAACCACTCCTGTGTTAAAGTGGGTATTAACCCTTTCCTGCTCAGACATAAAGTGAAAATGGCTGTATGCCACCAGCATACGACCAGAACAGCCTGCGAGTAACTCTCATTCTGTTCAAGTTTTATGCTGTTTGCTGCTCATCAGTATCTTAGTGTTCGAAAATAAGGCTTTCAAACTTGAATCTAGTAAGAAAGGTCTTTAATTTAAATTGATTTTCTAAGAGACTACAAACATGCAACAGTGCGTATCTTAGTGGTAACAGGTTAATAAGGTTTGTATTATTCCCCAGCAGAGTTTTGATTTTAAAAAACCACCCTTACCCCCTTACGAATATAAATGTGTCATTCTTTGTGTCGGTCTGTCTGCATTTTTATGTGTTGCAAACTACTTCTACAGCGATTTTTTTCCTTCTTTATAAAGTTCTAGTAAACGGCACTTTCCCAATTACGAAAAAAAATACAAATTTTTCAATTGCTGTCCAAAAAATTCCCAATTTAAGTTTTTTTAGAAAATGCAACATTTAGTTAGTTTCCCTTTGCAGCTATATGGCTTGAACCTAGGTGAATATAATATTGACAGCTTGAAAACACTAAGTTTTCAATTTAAAAGTATTTGGGAGCAAAAAATCAAATAAACCAATTTCCCAATTTGAGGTTTTCACGACTCGATTTTTCCCAATTTTGAGGTTTTCACGACTCGATTTTTCCCAATTGGACCGGTACGGGTACTTTTCCCAATTGGACAAAAAAAATCGCTGTTCTACATCTCTTAAGTTATTCAATGCATTCTCCAAATATTATTGTGTCGTGTTCTGAGAAAACTAGGCAAAATGCTTGTGCGTAAATTGTCATCCCGGATTAGCCGATGCAGTCCACACAGGCTAATCAGGGACAACAATACCCACTTTTATGGAGTTTTTCGTTTAAATGATGTTTCTTCTTAGCGAAAATCCAGTTTAGGCGGAAAGTGTTGTCCTGGATTAGCCTGTGCGGACTGCACAGGCTAATCTGGGATGACACTTTACGCACAAGCATTTTGCCCAGTTTTCTCAGAACACGACACATGTATGGATGTACATGCCACTTTTAATCACCAATGATCCAGACATTACCAAGTTGTATGCCCTTAAACATATCTGACATTATTGTTCTGGTTATTTTGAGCATTTGTCACAAAGCTCTAGTTATTATGCCCCCCTTCGAAGAAGAGGGGGTATATTGTTTTGCACATGTCAGTCCGTCGGCGGTCCGTCCACCACATGGTTTCCGGATGATAACTAAAGAAGGCTTAGGCCTGGGATCATGAAAGTTCATAGGTACATTGATCATGACTAGCAGATGACCCCCTTTGATTTTCAGGTCACTAGGTCAAAGGTCAAGGTCACAGTGACCTTTCTAACGTATTCACATAATGGCTGCCACTACAACTGACTGCCCATTTGGGGGGCATGTGTGTTGTACAAACAGCCCTTGTTTTAATCGAAGCTTGAACTTAAAAAGTCCTTTGCTTCTTGAATATAGGCATACAATGTTTAAATATTTTGTTGGTAACTTAGTCAACAGACTGCAGTTTTAATACAATGTTGCAACAATGTCTAATTTGTGAAGCAAAAATTGGGGAACACATGTGAACATGATTCAAATGAGCCTCGTTCTGGGAAACTGTGCTTAATGCATGTGCGTAAAGTGTCGTTCCAGATTAGCATGTGCAGTCTGCACAGCCAAATCATAGACAAAACTTTCCTCCTAAAGTGGACTTTTGCTAAAAATAGACTTCCTTTGAATAAAGAATACCATAAAAGTGGAAAGGGTCGTCCCGAATTAGCCTGTGCAGACTGCACAGGCTTATCTGGGACGACACTTTACGCACATGCATTAAAGCCAAATTTCCAAGCACCAGGCTCAAATAGCTGTTTTCCAGATGCTACACCGCGTTGCTGTTGACCTGGGCTATGTAGGGATGGTGTTCCAGGCGTCTCTGTTCCGTGTCTTCCAGAGGATCCTGAACAGTCCTCTAGCAACCGCAGAGAGATACAAGGTATGGGTTGCCCAGAGGATTCTTAAAAGTCCTCTTGTATTGATGGAAAAACACAAAGTGTTCTTATGTTTCTGTAAAGGGCAATATATCCCCCGGACCATTATTGCCATGGAATATTTTAACTTTAAAAGGTGTTGGAGATTTGTAAAGAGTACTTAAAGAACTTTGGATATAAGTGGGCTTTGAAGGGACTTGTTCACAGATTTTGAAAAAATATCATTGAATACATTTCTAGCCAGATTGTTATATTTGAAATATTTTGAAATGATTATAATAATAAGGATAAAGATTCAATACAAAAAATGTGTCTGCCCTGGGGATCAAACCTTGAAACCCCTTGAAGCAAAAGCTTAATAGGTACCACTACATCGTGCATAATTTCAAATCTGACACATATTTTAAACCCTATGTTGATAAAACATGTTTTTGCTAAATTATTGATGAAAAGCGTTGCAAACGCTTGATAATTTTTACGATTTCGCCTGATGATTCTCAATAAATGAACATATTTTTTGTAACTTTTTTCTTAGTCAGGAGAGTTAGTTTGCTTGTTTAAATAAAATGCATTTTTTCTTATTTGAAGGTAAGACAGTTTATTTGAAAATTGTCATTTTTCCAAACTGTAATCAAGATCAAGTCCCTTTAAAATGTTATCCCAGTGGTAACTCTAGGGATCATGTGAATATATTAAACTGAAAAATTATAAATTTTGTCTTTGATGGTTTCTTTCCAGGAAATAGCAAAGTTTGCCATATACGCTGTGCGGAAATTCGTTGAGGTAGCAGAAAACAACAAAAAGGCTTTCATGGAACTACTTTTCTGGAAGACTAACAAAGAGGCCATTGAGATGGTGGAAGGATACGGGTCTTATCAGAGGTATTCTTATGCTCACAGTCCTGTAATTTTCTCTAAGGCTCTTTCATGGAACAACTTTACGAAAAGACTTTCAATGATTCTATTCAAATGGGGGAAGTATAGGGTCCTTTCTGAGTTTTTTTTATGCTGAGTGTCCTTTGATTTTGGCTAAGGCTCTTCTATGCAACTACTTTTCTGCAAGACTAAAAAAGATGATATTTAACTTGTTTAGGGATACTGGTCCTTTCAAAGGTATTTTCATTATGATAATCTTTGGATTTTCTCTAAGGCTCTTTCATGGAACTACTTTACTGGAAGACTAATAAAATAACTTCTGTTTTAAGCTCTAGTATACCACAGTTTTTGTGTCGCCTGACTATGGTCAGGGGACATATAGGTGTTACTTCGTCGGCGGCGGTGGCCCCGGCATCACACTTTTCGAAAAAGGCTAATAACTTCTGTGTCCCTTCAGATATTGCTTTCATATTTGGTATGCATGTGTATTTGGACAACACCTTTCCATGCGCATAATTTTTTTTACCCCTGCGACCAGAGCTACAGATAAGCTTTTTGGGGTAATTGGGTAATACTCTTCAAAATAAGAATGAATTGGGTAATGGAAAAAGTGATTGGGTATCCAAAAGAATGATACCCGCTCATATAAAAAATAATTGGGTATTTGTACCAAAACAAACAATTGAATTGGGTACTTGCAATAAAACCTTAATTTAGCTTCTCAAAAACTTTCCTACATATAGTTATGTATTCAATTGAAGTATAGGTTGTTTCATCTTTTTGTGACAATACATTCATTTGCTCATTAGAACAAACACTAGCACATTCCTTGTGTAATGTTAAATCCCATTCCATGTGTTGTTTCAACATTAACTGTTCTTAACTGAATAAATCTAATAATTAACAAGTTGTAGTCAGTAAATGGGCCAGTACTTTTGTTTTGGAAACGCAACAAACCCCATCAATCAGTTCATCTTAAATACTACCGCAGATGTCCACGGAACAAAACATGGAGTTTATAATGTCATTAACTATGCCCTTTGCAATTGTTTTGCTATCAGATTTAGATTTATTGACCATGCCAAAGGAATCTATACGTTTTTTTTTTGTTTTTTTTTGACGAACTTTTCTTCTGCCTCGATACACCATTTTCTTTGTCTCGCATTGTGTTCTCATGTAAACGCTTGGTAAATACGTTACCAAATAAAACAAGCGCTTGTCGATTAAGACTCGAGTCAAAACGGCCAAAACAAAACGGGATTTTTTATTACGCATAGAATTGGGTATCGGCTATTTGTTTTGCGTATTGGTACGCACAGATTTTGGAAAAATTGCGTATCCACCGATTTTTTATTGCGTATTTACGCAAATATGCAGCTTATCTGTAGCACTGCCTGTGACCTTGACCTTGAACTTGAGGTCAGTATCAGGTTTCGAAATCTGCGACCACGATTCGAAAAAGGCTTATAACTACTGTGTCTCTTCAGATATTGCTTTCATATTTGGTATGCATGTGTATCTGGACAACACCTTTCCATGCGCATAAAATATTTGACCCCTGTGACCTTGACCTTGAACATGAGGTCAGCGTTCAGGTTTCGAAATATGAGACCGCGATTCGAAAAAGGCTCATTACTACTGTGTCCCTCCAGATATTGCTTTCATATTTGGTATGCATGTGTATCTGGACAACACCTTTCCATGCGAATATTTTTTTTACCCCTGTGACCTTGACCTCGAACTTGAGGTCAGGGTTCAGGTTGAAATGGGCCAATTTCTTGGTAAACGCATTACCAACGGGCGACACATCCAACTCGCGGAGTTCTTGTCTTATGTATGAGTAGCATCATTCAAAAAGAGGTATTATGCGTAGTTTCAGGGTAGCTCCAGGCTGCTCTGGAGCTACAGTGGCTGCATATGGCAGAAGAGGTATTTTCGTATTAAATGTCTCATATGTATGCCCTTAGCAAAGGAAAGCCTGCCTGGTCAGAAGATGCTGAGATGGAAGTACGAAGATTGTTTGAGGAGTACCGAGAAAACCCTGCAGGTAAATACAATGGGCTGGGCTTATCAGGCTTGGGGCTCAGTCATTAAGCTTCTTATCATGGAAACCTTAACTTAAGTTTTACTTTAAACAAATCATTAAATATCAAATTTTCAACGTGAAAACCAAAGCATTCTGCTTACAAAAGGCAAACATATTTATTTATTTAGTTGTATTAACTTGTTTTAAACATTTAATAAAAAAAAGCAACAACTTTAACCAAAACAGCCAGCAGCCTAAGGAATTTAATGAATGTCAGCGCTTTCTGTTTGATGCTTTAATCAAGTCAATAATCAAAATTGCGTTGTATTTTCGCTAGATGCTTTAGTGCAAGTTTTCATTAAGTCTGTTGTTGGTTTTGTAAGTCATTCAGTTAGTCTGAATTAAATCTTAGAAGTTAATGTAGCTAACTACTTAAACATTTAAGCGCTGGAACCGAATTTTAAAGGCCTTTGCAAACAGTTTGGATCCTGATGAGACGCCACAATCTGTGGCATCTCATCTGGATCCAAACTGTTTGCAAAGGCCTTTTAAATTCGGATCCTGATGAGACGCCACGTTCTGTGGCATCTCATCTGGATCCAAACTGTTTGCTATCCTGATAGTATTCTTTGAAAAAAATCGAAGAAAATGCTAATTTTAGAAATTCAGCAGACGACATTTTAGCAGCAATTTTTATATGTCATCACAATGAAGTGTTAATGTGCAAAACAATTTTTTCATCCCCAGTGATCAACACATATATGAGTTATTAGACGCCCATTTAGAAAGAAACGGCCACATTATTGGAATACCTGATCTTGCTTTCAGATGGCGAAAAATACTTGTCTGTTGTATAACTCTGTCCAACAATGATGGATTTTCAAATAACTTGAAATTAAAGATTAGTATGGTGATACAGAGTGTGCAACAACCAGGTTTCTAGGTCGAAGGTCTAGGTCACAATTCATGGTAAAAGGTCAATTTGTACTTGACACTTTAGTCCAAGCTTTACTTTGCAAAGATTAATTTTTAAATAACTTGGCATTAGTGATCAGAATGATGACATGTGGTCGCACACAACAACCTTGGTCAAGTTCAATGTCAAAATTTAAGATCAAAGGTCAATATTTCTGTATTTTCAATAACCTTAAAAAAAGTGATCTGCATGATGACACATAGTGTTTCAAACAAAAAGCGGGTTCCTAGGTCCAAGGTCAAGCTAAAAAAAATGAAACTCAACAGTGAAATTTATTAAATTAGTATTTGACCAATATTTTGTGGGTTGCATGACATTGTCCAGAATAGATGGATTTTTAAACAGCTTGGCAAACGTATTCAACATCATGATAAGACAGAGATTTATGTGCAGGAGCCCGGTCACTAGGTCAAAGGTCAATGTTTAGCTGTGTTACAATCATATTAAGTGGCACAGACTACAACCAAGTGCTTCGGTATAAATAAGGTCACTGTCACTATTTAAGGTCAAAGACAAAATAAGAGAAATCAATTGTGACTTTGTCCAAGATTTACCAGAACAATTGTTTTCTTATGGGCGAATCTCTATGACAATTGCACTCTTGTTTTTCCCTTGAACATTACTGACAAAGCAGTGTTGAGGTATTCATTGCATTTGTGACAGCTCTCCAGTTGACAGTGCTTTGCTATTCTTTCAGACGACAAAGACACTGTAGACTGCATCATGGAGCGAATCACCGACCCCAGTAAAACAAGGGGACAGATCATACGAGAGCTGAAGCGACAAGAACTGATTGAGTCTGCAAAGGAGCTGAAAAAGCCAAAAGGGTAGGATAATAAAGCCTTGTTCTGAGAAAACTGGCCTTAAAGCATGTGCGTAAAGTGTCGTCCCAGATAAGCCTGTGCAGTCCACACACAGACTAATAAGGTATGACACTTCTTGCTTTTATGGAATTTTGCGTTTATAGGAAGTCTCTTCTAAACCAAAATCAAGTTTTGAGGGAAAGTGTTGTCCTTGATTAGCCTGTGCAGTTTGCACAGGCTTATCTGGGACAGCACTTGATGAACATGCATTAAAATTTGCAATTAAAATCAACATTGACCTGGCATTTTTAGCTCATCTATTGGGAAAAAAAATGAGCTATTGTTATCACCTGAGCGTCGGCGTCTGCGTCCGGTTAAGTTTTGTGTTT
>VMBQ01008089.1:0-27370 GCA_007657795.1 Dreissena rostriformis
ATCGTATCACATGTCTGCATAAAAATCATATTAATCTCATTTTAAACAGATGTATAAAAAAAACAAGGCAATCTTTTATAATTCTTTATCCTCAATATTTAAATAAATAAATAAATGACTCATTGAAGGAATAACTGACAAAAATGACATAACAAATTGTAAGATAGAAGTAGAGGCTGTTAATGTAAAATTTCACAGGTAATATAATTACATTAAATATAGAATTGCATAATAAATCTTAAAAGAGAATATGGATATCATAGATTGTTTTCTTTTTATCAAAGCAGGTTAAAATTAATAACAGCTATGTATTTTTCATGCAATAATAGGCGTTAGATTTCAGTGCGCCCTTTTAAACATGTAACCCTTCCAAATAATTAAGTACAAATTAATTTGTATTTGGAAGCATCTGTACTACGACAATTTTGTCTTGGCTTAAATCTCTCTATTTCTCTTATTTTGCCATTAAAATACTTTTATAAAATCAAAAAAACAAACGCATACGCATTCTGGTCCGGAGCTAACCTGTTTGCTATAAAGTCATGCAAGGTTCCTCTGTCTCAATAGCGGACAGGGAAGCTCCTGAACAGACTGCGCAAATGCTTGCCTCTCAGACTGGTAACATTATAAGCAAGAAAGTTAGTACAGACTGAATTCACATTTTGATTGCCTACGCTACAGCAAACTACAAGATAACGGGGATATTAACTGATCACCCCTTGTAATAACCTGGGAATTATAACACTGTTTTAGATATCATGATAAAAATAAATAAACATACTCACTGCAATAAAAAAAGTCTTATGCATTTCATGGCATTTGTTGACGAGAATTTAGAATATTTGAATGAATTTCAATTAGGCATGATTTTTTTGGATCTTGGGAGGTCCTTGTTCCGTACGAATAGAAAGATTGATAGAAAAACAGTGAATTTCAGCAAAAGTGGGTAGACAAAGTGCCAATTTGTATCCTCTAGCCATGAATAATGTGAAACTTATCAATGATGATATGGTTGTTATAAATGTGTGTGCTTCTAATAGCTTATTGCTATAAATTATTTACAAATCTTTATGATTGATGTTTGTTACAGAAAGCAACTCGATAAACATTTTGATCATTCTTCAATTTATTGTGAAAAAAAGATGTCTAATATGTTTCTTCTAGAATAAGAAAATTCATCTGCTTTCAGTTCCAGTTTTTATATGCGGATGACAATCTTATTTAATTCTTGTTGTCTAGCAACAATTTATCATGTACTTGAATTCCCCAGTGTTGCAAAGCTGAAAAATTGTTCAAAATTAAAAAGGTGTATTTCATAAACGATGAATAACTACCAAACAAAGTTCCATATTGACCCTCGAAGCCTATTAAAGGACCCAGGCCTTATCTGGAACAAATATCTGATTTCTAATGACTCCAATGAATTGATGAAGTAGCACGATAAACTGACAAATAGAAATTGGCACATTATTTTACTTGGAAATGTCTCTGATGTGCAAATGATTCACCTCAGAAAGGAAATGGGTAATTTTGTTTGTTTGGGGGGCGGGGTCAGAGGGGGGACTAGGTTCCCTTTCAGATATTTCTTGGCATGCTTATTTATAATTCTTCTATTTCTCCAGAATGACAAATATGCAGATGATGTGCATTTTATTGCCATGGTTTTGGGTTTCAGAGGCAAGAAAGCATGAAGTAAGAGTCATTTAGATTTATTACGCTGATTTTCTGCCAAATTCCTCAGAAAAGGATTTGTGCTGCATTTATGTTTGGGAGCACAAGTTATGCAATTAACTTATGATGTATGTACCTTGTTTAACAAGTGAGTTTTGGTGGAAACTGATTACTGCTATTGTTCACATTATGTTGGCAAATCTCTTGTTGCTAGAGTCAAATTTTAGTAATAAATGTCATCTTATTTGCAATTTTGTCAATTTCAAGTGATGTTGCAGGTGCCTTGTTAATTTGAATATGCAGCTAATGAGATTCTTCGGTGCTGCAGTTGCAAATGGTTTCTGTATCACAAACACAGTCAAACTTGAAGTTTTTCTGAATTGTATACGGCATTCTTACATATATTATTATATGTTGTACACTAGTATATAAATAAAAGTATTTTGCATTTTAAAAATATCCTACATTATGAGAGCAACAAAAAGTAATATCGCCCTAATACAATTACATCGTTTTCTTTTTTAACATGTTTTTACTGAAACGCAACATTAAAACAAATAATATTTCTATCCGTTTAATATAGGTTATCGTAAATTATGAAAAGCCATTGTGTATTTTAAAACGCTTTAATTGAGAGCAAACTGTAGTAAATGAAACTAATTATTTCGTTGTGCAAATATATGTTGGCTATTTCCTATGTCAGGGACTTCCATTTTTGATTAAAGAGAAGTAAGGATTAATGGGGGATTCTCATACAGCAGGCAAACACAGTGTTGCTTGGGATAATTGATAAATGATTGATTACAACAGAAACAGACTGGGTTATGGTATGACTAATGGATGCGGAAAAAACTGGGAATAAAACAAACATTATTGCGGTTGTATTATGGATTTGCCACCAAGCGCTATTGCACCCTCATGTGGTTTTATGTCTGCCTGGCACTTCATGAGGTGGGAGATGTCAACATACTTTCTACTGTTGATTAATTTGGTTCATATTTTGCTGGTATCTATGGTATTGCAGGTTTCTGCGGAAATGCTGGCAGCGTTAGAGATGATGTTGTTGATGAAATTGGTAATAGGTTTTGATGGTGTTGCTAGGTACCAAAACTGATCGTATTGATTTTCATCTGCAATACTGATATGGTATTAGGAAAGATTTAGAATCGCAAAAGTGACAAGGTGGTGCTAAAAAGAGGAGGATGGAACCATTTACAAGTCTGGTGACACGTCCTTAAAGTATTTTAAAAACAAGAATTGTATTATGTTTGTTTATTTGCCATTGATTATTTGGAAACAAATATATAATTTCAATAATTTACTTGTTGTGTTAAACACAGTCTTGAGGGACAGAGGGGGTGGGGCAGAAAGGGGTAGGGTAGAAGGGGGTTGGGACAGAAAGGGGTTGGGACAGAACGGGTTGGCATAAGGGGTGTGGGGCAGAAGGGGTGTTGGACAGAAGGGGTGTGAGACAGAAGGGGTGTGGGACAAAAGGGGTGTGAGACAGAAGGGGTGTGGGGCAGAAGGGGTGTGAGACTGAAGGGGTGTGGGACAGAAGGGGTGTGAGACAGAAGGGGTGTGGGGCAGAAGGGGTGTGGGACAGAAGGGGTGGGGACAAAAGTGGGTGCGACAGAAGGGGTGTTGGACAGAAGGGTGGCAGAAGGGGTGTGGGACAGCAGGTTTGTGGGGCAGCAGGGGGGTGGTAGATTGGGACAGCAAAGAGGAACAGGGCAAAGAACATTTCCTTTGCACTCTAGATCTTCCTCTTGATGGTTGGATGGAAGGGAGGAGGGTCATCCTCATATATGAAATATAAAGGAAGACAAATCCTGTAAACTTTACACAGTCAAGTTTTGTCATCAGAATGGCCAGCATGCTATGGTAGAAGCAAAGTAGATTCAAAGACAAATAAAATGTGATGAACAACAGAAATATCTGCATCAGTCTAAGCTGTTATTGATGTGATGTCCTTCATGTGATAAGGGGAGATAATGAATCTAAACAAAAATAAGTTGGATAAGATTTGAAACTTAAAGTTTAATTAGAAAGTTCCCCATTATCAGCCCCAGGGTTTCAGTGTAATCAAGTGTTGATGAATTGATTTGAAGTTAAGCAACATGCAGTTTTCTGCTAATGTATTTCCTGCACTCAATTATGGAGCAATTTTGCTGGCACTGATGTAATGGATTGCATTTTAATGGACAATTTCGCTGTCTGAATAACTTGAAATCTGCGCTTGTAATTAAGTCCCCATAATCGAAGATTACATATCTGTGAATATCTTAATCTTATGAGATTAAGCTACAATTGTGATTAAACATAGACATGTGCTGCGCTCTGAGAAAACCGGGCTCAATGCATGTGCATAGTGTTGCTCCAGATTAGCCTGTGCAGTCTAAACTGGACCAATTGTCAATTTTAATTTAGATTTATGCAACATTCTCAAACTATTTTCTGTAAATTGATTCAAATCAAAAGTAAATTTATGTGAAACAAACAATTGTATTTGTGTTTGTCTGTTTGATGGCAAAATCCATGATTTTACATAAAATACTTGCGCATAATACACAGGATAAAAACTCATTAAAAAACTTGCACGTACTAATGCCTGATATAATCCCTAATTTGCCAAAAATTCGCTATAAAGTGTGAACAAAAAAACTGGTACCAGCTTAGAGTGGGGATAATTTGGGCAATAAGAGGACAATCAATGAATTAGTGGTGGCAAGTTTTATCAAAACAGAGCTTTCATTGCGAATATTAAAGTAAACTCATAGAACCAACATAGTTTTTTACAAATTCAGGGACAAATTGCACGCCTTTTCCTGTCCGTTTAAAGGATACATTCTAAAAGCGAAATGGTAAAAAAAAAACATTTGAAAAAAATACAAATTAGAAAAAAAATCCAAATTTTAAAATATTTTTTTATTTATTTTTAAATAAGTGTCTTATGATTATTATGTCTCAATTTTATTTCAATTTCACCTAACAAAGTATATTAATAAATTTACAGCATTTTGTTCTTACAATTGGAATTTTTATAAAGAGTTATATTAAATTAGTTTTTCCCAAATTAGTGGACTTTTCGCACAAGCAAAATCCCAATCCCAAAATGGCCTGGAGCCGTGTTCACCAATGTACGTAAGTCTCAAATCTTAGACTCAGCTCAAGATTCTGACTCAGACTCAGACTCAGCCTTACAAAACTTATTTCACGAAACATAAAATGGTTAGTTTTAGACTCAGACTCAGAAAGGTAAGTCTCAAATGCTAAGTCTGCAATGTTTAGACTTACGTAATGACGTAACGTCGTATGCGCGTTTACTTTAGAAAATGGCCGCCGCACGACGCTACTTGCGTAATCATAATATTAGAGTGGAAAAAGTGTTTTTGGATCGGTCAAACCCGTTGGAAATGTATCGTGATATAGAACTGTACAAACGATTTCGTTTCACACGACCGGGGATTGTAGTAATTTGTGATCTTAGCGAGGACGAATTAAGTCGCAACACTATGCGGAGCCTGCCAGTTCCGGTCGCCCTGACAGTATGTACCTTCCTGAGGTACGTGGCCAGTGGCGACCTCAAACTAACTGTGGGAGACAGCACTGGCCTGTCACAGGCAACGGTTAGCCGTGTCTGTGCACAGGTCAGTGACATTTTGGCTTCTAGAGTGCCAAAATTTGTCAAGTTTCCAGCTGGTGCGGACGCCGTTCGTGCCAAACAAGAACTTGGTGCCATCGCTGGTACGTAAGAATGCATTTTGCAAGTTTTCTCATTTATTGTAAACAACTTTTCTCAAACTCAGGGACAGCGGGACAAACAGCCCAAAGGCAGGGCTGTCCCGACAAAATCGAGACGTATGGCGTGTATGACTGTCTCTGATAATCAGGATTTTTTTGGTCATGCTAATAACCCGTTTAACCCCCTTTCTCAGAATAATGACTGACACTTTGAATACCATTGGCTGTAATTGTGCGGAGTTTTTGAATGGCTGAATATTCCTCATTAAACCTTAAACGGAAAAGATGCTTAAGTTCCCATCAGAACATACAAAATTATCAGTGAATATCAAATGACTTTAATACAGAACCAATTGAACCCCATTGATTGTTTTGGTCGAGGTCAATATTTAAACGCTAAGAACTCTTATTTGTCCAAGTCTTGGGAAATATGGGTATAAACCGAAAGGATGCTTCTGCCCCATCAAAACATACAAAATTATCAGTGGATATTAAATGGCTTAAATACAGAACCAATTGAACCCCGTTGATTGTTTAGGTTTGAGGTCAATATTTAAACACTAATGGGATGAGATATCCATGGTTGTGAAAATATGGGAAATTTATTTACTGCCATCATATGTTTCGTAAAATTATGCAATACAAAATTGGCAACTTCAGAATAATGTATTTCAGATGAAATTTATTGATCTTTTGTGTGTATTAAAAGCTGTGCCGGTTCCATGTTCTAAATGAAAATGATCAAATATTAAAAAAAATCGGAACTAGATTTGCAATGTCCTGTTTGGACATTTAATTTGTGGCGAACGTTACATAATACGGTAACTCAATTATTTGACAAGTCTTTATTCATGATTATAACATTGCAATGTCATTCCTTCAGAGGGGATAATCACCTGAAGATCAAGATGGCGACGTCCATGCATAGACAGATATTTTTCGCAGTTTTATACCCTTTAAAGTGATTAGCGTTTATTTCTTATTAATATTCGCGCTATATCTCGACTGTACTCGCTACAACATTTCTTAGCAGGATCACCTAGCGTGTTAAGTCAAGATATAATGCGAATATTAATACGAAATGAACTCTAATCACTTTCTTACTGATATGACTGGAAAGTTAGCGGTATTTAACAATTAAATAAAAGTAATGAAGGGTGTAAAACGTTAAAAAAATATCTGTTTCGGCACGGACGTCACCATCTTGATTGTCACGTGATTACCCCCTATGTCATAAGTAAATGAAATTGTAATGGAAAACTATCATTTTTTTACATCATTACAGAAATATTTTGAAGTTTTTATGTTCCTTTTTTGCTGCCAAAATTTAAGACATTTTCTACTTTTCAATTGCACTTTTCATTTGCACAGGAACAATGTTTCATCCGCATGTCAAGTCTTATTACACTGAGAAGCTCTAAATGGCCAAATCTGGATCACAGACTGAGGGAATTACATTCTAGCTGATAGGCCTGTTGGCTGGAATTTTGTAATTAACAGTTTGATGAACAGAGGCAGATGTTAGTCATGCAATTTACATACAAAAACTATACAATGTTGGGGGAAAATGTCTTTCCGGGGAAAAATAAATTACGATTGTTATCTTTTCCAGATGACTTGTGCTTTCAACTGCAGGCAGTGATAAATTGTGGAAAAAGAGAAGGAATGTTGTTGTTTTTCAGTGTAGGCTCTAAATTGGGACAGATGAAGAACAATGGCTAATGAAGTATTGCCATCATTCTACTTAAAGGGGCTGTAATTTGAAAATGACAATTGCGATTTAGACATATTACTTTTGCTGTGTTGAAGACTTATATATCACTAATAATGTACGTCGAATTGGTTGTGAATGTACATATTGAATGTGTGATTAAATATTATATTATAAACAATAAGTCTGTTTAGAAAATTATTTATTGTAACCCAAAGCTTTTAAAGTGCACCTTTAAGAGTAATATTTTCCCCTCAATTATATTCCTAGTCCAGACAAGTTTTCTTTGAAATATAAATAATTTTAGTTGGTCTTGTTCTTGGGAATAATAGAGAAGTTTGGTTTTGTCATTTGCACAGTTTGATAGAAGATTCCAATCATGTTTCTACAATTGCTATTCAGAAATTTGAAGTCTCATTTGTTTTGATGTCTGCGTCTTGAAAACAAATTATTCAATCTTTGGATAATCTACCTAGGACTGGTGTTGCAATAGGTCTCAACAAAGTAGATACTGCTACCGGTTGAATGATATTGTGGAAGACATTTGACGAGTGATAATGTTGCTTACTATAATTCCTGGTATGTTTTTATCATGCAAACATATCAGACTCGAGGATGTTTTTGTTTCTGTAAATCCATCCTGTGAAAGTAATTATTCGAAATTGTGTCTTGTCTATCGACATTATGATCACCTCTGTGAACTTACATTTATTTGCTGACATGTTTTGGATGTGTTTCAATGCATACTTGGTTCAGATGCTCAGTACTGCATTTGGATTGTGCAAATAGGTCTATAATATGCACTTTTTAGTTAAACTCACACTGGTTTAAACCTCTCAAGTTGATGGATCAGATGGTTTAAAGGCTGACGTAACATTATAGCACTACAGTGGTTTATCTGGGTTGGAAGCCTCTAGAAATTAAACAAACAATGCAACTTAATTATTTTCCTGGCTCTCTTGAGATTATCCAAGACTTTTATTTTGGTTGCCATGCCATTTGTTGATTAGATTTTACACAAAAATGCAATGCGACTTGCAAATTAATATATATTGAACCAAATTTGCTGCGAGCATGCACTGCATTATGGGATGCAATACTATTGATTGATATCACAGGCAGTGAATGTTTTTAAGTTACTGAACATTTTATCTTGGTGCATAAGAACTTCCCAATATTGAGCTTGACACGTATTACATGCATGGCATCATGTAAATGGATTCAATCCGTAGGTTATAGTTTTAGCCATTTCCCCACTCAGATACGTATTTTGATGAATTTGGAGACCCTTAGAAAATCTAATTAAATTAAATACCTTTCTGTATAGGCTCAAGTTTTTAAGGCATCATTTTCAACTCCAAGATACTTCTGAGCAGCGAACAGCATAAAAGCTGAACAGAGTGTGAGTTACTCGCAGGCTGTTATATTTTTATGCTGGTTGCTAAAGCTAATTTCACTTTGCTTCTGAGCGGGAAAGGGTTTACTTGAGACTTAGTTGAAACCTTTATATTTAAGCATAATTGATTCGAATCCTAGAGTACGGAGTTTTGAGACATTCTTCGGTTAGTTTCAAGTGAAGAACCACATCTTGAGAAACATTCAAATAGGGGGGATCGAACTTGGGATTTGATTACCGCAAGGCAGACACCTGTCACCGCAACTTGAGGCTCGAAATCAACATAAAATCTAATGGAAAGTCTGAACAAAATGGTTTAATCTGTCCACAAATAGCCTCTGGTATAAACAAACATAAAGTTCTATTAAGAATATACAGTAATTCAAAAGAATCTACTTAACCGGATATTATAATACTGCCTTTAAAACCTTTAAATAAATTAATATTGTTGTTGTTTTTTTCACCGAAAAATCCCACATCAACATTTACGCCTGAACGCCACACGTCTAGCTGTTTTTAAATGCATATTAACAATCATTCTGTATCAACGCCATCCGTGGTAAATCCAATTGTTGCCATATTTACTTGCAGTCTGCTATGGAAGACGTTATTTAGCATGATGTCTAGACGTCTTATCATGGTTGTAACATGGAAGACGTTATTTAGCATGATGTCTAGACGTCTTTTCATGGTTGTAACATGGAAGACGTTATTTAGCATGATGTCTAGACGTCTTAGCATGGTTGTAACATGGCAGGCAATCTTTATTGATTAGCCATGATTGGACGAAAGAAAGAATTGCAGTCGTTATGAGAGAGTTGAGTTTATATCATTATCGGCTGGCACTGGAATTGGCAAATTATATTAATGTAGCAGACATGCGATCCCAAGATGCAGCTGTAACATCATATTCAGCGATCGGGCGTTTGGCGCATAATATTTCCAAGATGTTGCTATTTTTTCCTGCTACAAAATATTGCTGGTTTAAATATGGATTTGAGAGAAACGTCCATTATGGAGAAAACTTCTTAGGTTTATGTATTTCTGTTTTTGTTTGTAGCACAAAACGTATTGGGCAACACAACAGGAAAATAACAATTAAAGTGAACAATATAACACAGATAACTGGAATAATCTTGTACTGTTATGCTGCTAGAAAGTCATTCTAGCCAATTTCATTGACATATAAAAACAATTTTTAACACTGGTTTATGTCCGGAGAGTCAAATTTAACATGTCCATTAAAGTTCACTTGGCATCTTAATTTGCTCCAGACAAAAGCTCTGAAAAATCATTATTATTGGTTGTACATTTATATTCCTGGATGTTGACCAAACCAGGCATTTAACAGAAACAGAAAATAACTATTTTTTCCAAAATCCGAAAACTACGTTTTAACAAGTCAACGACAAAGGCATTTTTTTTTAAACCCACAAAATTGTATGCTGACAAATATATATGATTTGACAGTAAATAATGAATTTTTTTTAACTATGTTTCTCCTTTGTGTCACTGAAAGTTCACATGGTGTTTCAATCACTTCAAACAAATAAATATTTTTTTATTGTTCTTAATAAAATAGATTTTGTTTCTCCTTTGTGTCCCTTCAGAGTAAATGCCAGCGGAAGGAGTCGCCCTGTAAATATCTCCACCCGCCTCAGCACCTTCAAGAGCAACTGCTGCAGAACGGACGCAACAACCTGATACTAAAGAACCTGCATTTCCAGGCAGCTCAACAGGCCGCCCTCAACCAGGGCCTTATCTCCGGCCTTATACCTGTTATAGGTACTGGGAGGATGTAGCCTGGTATCTAGTGGGGCCCTCAACCAGGGCCTTATACCTTTGGTAGGTACTGGGAGGGCATAAATGGGTATGTATTGGGGCCCTAAACCATGGTCTTATCTCTGGCCTTATATCTGTGGTAGGTACTGGAAGGGCATATCTGGGTATCTAGTGGGATCCTCATTCAGGGCCTTATCTCTGCCTTATATCTGTGGTAGGTTCTGGGAGGGCATAGCTGGATATCTAGTGGGATCCTCATTCAGGGCATTATCTCCGGCCTTATACCTGTGGTAGGTACTGGGAGGACATTGCATGATAACTAGTGGGATCCTCATTCAGGGCCTTATCTCCGGCCTTATACCTGTGGTATTTACTGGGAGGGCATAGCGGGATATCTAGTGGGATCCTCATTCAGGGCCTTATATCCGGCCTTATACCTGTGGTAGGTACCGGGAGGGCATAGCTGGATATCTAGTGGGATCCTCATTCAGGGCCTCATATCCGGCCTTATACCTGTGGTAGGTACTGGGAGGGCATAGCTGGATATCTATTGGGATCCTCATTCAGGGCCTTATATCCGGCCTTATACCTGTGGTAGGTACTGGGAGGGAATAGCTTAAATGTAATATATTATCCAATTTTGAATGTACAATTTTTCTAGACTATGTTTTATCAGCAGGGAGCACATGCCAGAAAGGTTCCAATCAGCAATATTGCTAAACCTTTTACTGATACAAATGTTTTTTGTTTAATGTTTATAGCTGTTTTTGTTTTAAGGTTGGAGTTTGTGGCATTTTTTTCAATGCTTGCTCTTTTAAAAACAACAACACTAGAATGTGTGTACAATATTGTTTCAGTGGGGGAGAGTAATTAATTAGGGACAAATTCATACTATGATTGGGACGAAATCTTTGGCAAAGTATTAAAGAAACAACTGCCCAAACTCTTGTTGTAGTTGAAAGTTGCTAATCCTTTAATTTAGGTTGTCACATAGTTTTATTTTGTGTTCTTTTATTGTAATTATATTTTTTTCCATTTCATTGATTGCCATAAATATTTTACATCGATGTTCAAACCAACAATGTGCCATGATGATTATAAAAATACGTTTCAAAAACTGTTTATTTAAAACATCACATATACATGTGAATAATGCTGATAATTAATCCAAACTCCTATTTAAAAGATTCATTGTTAACGCCATTTGTTTGTTTAATTGTAGCAAATGATATTAAGTTTGTCAAACAAATATCACGTAACATTAATAATTATTTTCATTATTAAAGCTACACAACTGAAGAAACTAATTGTTTTAGATGAATTTGCTTTAATCATTTGACACACAATTTTCTGAAGCTAAATGGTGTCTACATTGAAATGAACCTTTCTGCTTCTCTTCCTGTCATTAAGATAAGTCAGGTGAAATGGTGTTGATATAGCAAGTATTGCATTGCTATGGTGATGTAAAATGTGAGTGATTAAAACTGCACATGACAAGTTTCAATAGCAACAATTATTTTCATTCATGTTTCAACAATTGCGCTATTTAAAATGTGCTGATCATTAATTCCACTGAAATGTAAACTTTGACACAACCTTTAATGGCTTTGCAAATTGTTACTATAATTCATCGTCTATGGATACTGATTTATGCGATTAAACTAAGTGGAATCAATGAAAACAAGTAGAGGTGATATTTCATGCTTTGTTTTGCTCTGCTAGTAAACATATATA
Source organism: Dreissena rostriformis (assembly GCA_007657795.1). Classification (NCBI taxonomy): domain Eukaryota; kingdom Metazoa; phylum Mollusca; class Bivalvia; order Myida; family Dreissenidae; genus Dreissena; species Dreissena rostriformis. The sequence goes on from VMBQ01008089.1 coordinate 12,036, forward strand.
TTGTACTCGGGAAATTTATTTGCTTATTTTTTGTCTGTGTCTTGCTTGCTATAGTCACTCTAAAAGAGAGCTTTATAAATGCAGAAGTATGTACTGTATAGTTAAACATGTTGGTGCTGCTTTTTTATTTCTTTGCATGACCTTTGGCCTGATCCCTTGACCTCCTGCCGTTTCAGCTTGACCTCCAAGCCCCAATAAGCGCACATTCGGTGTTGAGCAGAGCAGTAGTTCTAACCTAGACTTTTCTCGTGGGGGTGGCGCTTCAATTCTTTCTGAATATTAACATATGTTCTACAATTTGAATAGAGAGCGATACTATTTGTAACTAACAAAATCTGTGTTTTGCCACTTTTATAAATTAAAAATAATTTCAAATAATGCGTGCATACACGTCGACTAAGTCGTCTTCATAAAATGAAACGTTTACGTGCAGTGACTGTATAAACAATTTATAAAAATATAACTTGTTAATGACTTCAAACAATACAAATTGAATATTAATTAATTAATAACTGTGCGATTGAGACAATGTAGAATTGTATGTTCGCTAGTAAACGGACTTTCCTTAAGGCAAAATGAAATTGGAATTACAAACGCGCAGATTTTTATGGCTCCTTATGATGTTTATAATGATGTTATCATTAGTTACAAGTGCAATTTCAAGTGCCCAGCAATTGCATTTCAGCTCAACCAAAGCTAGCGGGCTTCTTGTGTAATGCTTTGCTTTCAACCTCTTGTTGTCTGCAACTCGAAAACTGTTTGCCACAGCACATATAACATCTACACGATGCCTCAGACCACTTTGGTGTCGGTGACATCTTTTTAAGAATATTTTATTGTAATAAGCTAACTTATACACTAGTACTACAATGTCTATCTATGATATATATTCATAATTTTAATTTGACTAAGTTAAATCTCAAATTAATAATACGTGTGTCTGCTACAAATCATACAAATGTTAAATAAAAATAAAACATGTTCTTCTGCCTGCAGGTTTTTGTTTACAAATGCTACTTCTTTTAAAATCTCGTTTTTGCCTGTGCACTAATAAGTTTGCTTCAAAAGCATATTAAACTAGTCCCCAATGGACTTAAAACTTTGGAGAGCTTTTTATGAAAAATATCTACATTGCAACTGATTTTCGAGATCTCTGCTGATGTATAAACTAATACAGCTTTGTACAAATGGATCTTCAAATACTTTTGAACTGAGGTGAAATTTTTAGTATTCAACGGTTTATCTCTTGAATTCCACACATTAGTTTTATAATTTAAATCAATGGTTTTCAATCGTTTACATTTTGTCGCATTTTTATTGCAATAGTTAAATGTTTTTGCTGAACATTCTGGATTGGTTATTACAAATATTGTTCTTAGATAACTTTGTATAGATAAAAAAGCAAAGAGAAAAGAAGTACCAAAAGATCCACGCTGTATTAGTTTATATGACAAACTTGCATTTGCAGGTAATCTGGCAACTCTGAACTTGTATTTAGAAGGAGACACTCTGCAAATGCAGTTTTGCCCAGCAATTTAAGCGCGACCTTTGAACTATTACTTTTAGTTTATGTAATAATACGAAGCAATGGTCAAGGTTGCTCAAGATTATATTTGTATTAGGTCATATGATTTTTAATTTTAATTATTTTTGTTTTTAAATGTTATTAAGATGGTGCTTAGTCTAACCGAAGGTGAAAACTAGGATGTAAAGTAGTAAAACATTAAATATTTGCAATATATTGTATGTGTGTTAGTTAAAAAATAAAACTTTTGTTTCTCCACAGCTGTCTTTGTCTAACTTTTACATGTTTAACCGCCGTTCTCTGCATTGTTGTCCAATGAAGATTTAGATTCATTTACAACATTTCCAGAAGGCTAATGGCCCATGCGGACACATTTTAGTTATGCAATTGATAACAACATTAATAAACCTATACATGTATACATATTTCTGACAAGTATTTAAATTATGAGTGAGCGAGGTTGCTCAACATGTTAAATACTTCATACATAAATAATATCAATCAAAACTGCATGTTTTCCCAACAGGATGAACATCTAGGGGTATATTACTTTTTATGCCCCCGGTAGGGTGGCATATAGTGATCGCACTGTCCGTCTGTCCGTCCGTTTGTCTGTCTGTCCTTCTGAAATTCCATCACACTTGCGTTTAGGTTTGTAAAATGGTCATAACTTTTGCAATATTGATCAAAGCAACTTGATATTTGGCATGCATATGTATCTCATGGAGCAGCACTTTGAGTGGTGAAAGGTCAAAGTCAAGGTCATCCTTCAAGGTCAAAGGTAAAAAAAAGCGGCGCATAAGGGGGCATTGTGTTTCTGACAAACACATCTCATGTTTAATTGCTGTTTAAATAATGTTTTAGTCTGTAAAAACTCGCCTTGCACATAGCACGTCATTTACAAATGGTATACATTTGTTCTTTTATATGGTCCGACGATGGAATATGTTATAGCTCAGACACGCTGTTATTTTCACATTGTGACATCTTAATTTCGACCTTTACTCTCGAGCTACAGACAAAAGTCTTCGTGTCCTCGTGGTGAACATTTTTGGTTAGTTGTTTAAATCATTGGAGGATGAATGATGAAGTTCCACACTGTTCAGGTTGAATAATGACAACCAAACGCTCGCTCAATTATATTTAACAAAAAGAAACCGTAAAAGAAACGTTAAAATCTCGAAATACTTAACCGTATCAGTAAATTCAAACTTAACCTAATTAATCAGAATACCATTCTGAAGTTATTGTTCAGATGCAACTAGTCTTGTTCACCAGACGGCTTTTTCGGCTATTTCGCCAATTAAATGACGGCAATAAACCTTTGTAATAGAATATAAAACACGCATTAACCAATAAAATGCCAAACCAAATTTGGTGCTTGTTAGCCTAACAGCAGAGTTGGCCCTGCAATGTAGCCGTTAAAATTGGTTTGTGGTTGACGGACTGATACAATTGCGTAATAAATATTCAATCGTGGGCTGTACAAACTCATTTTGCAGAATATGTTGGATTTTGATTGTCAAATATATTTAAGTTAGAGTTATAAAAGAGGCTTCCAAGCCATAAAGAGGGCATACACAAGGAAGAAATATTGGATGCTTGGCAATTATTATCCCCCGCCATAGGCGGAGGGATATTGTTTTGGCGTTGTCCGTCCGTCCTTCCGTCCGTCCGGCACTTTTGTGTCAGGAGCCATATCTTGGAAGCGCTTTGGCGGATTTCATTTAAACTTGGTATGAGTATATATATTGATAAGAGGATGATGCACGCCAAATGGCATTGTACACCATCTGTTAATAACGGAGTTATGGCCCTTTGTATCTTGAAAACATGTTTTTTACTATAAGCTTACAGCTGCAAGAGCTTTTGCGGATTTTATTGAAACTTGTTTTTTTTACGATTATACGATATATCAAGGGATTTGCACCCATCCATAAGCAAACATTATTTGGCGGGGGATATCAATTCAACGAATTTGCTTGTTACACATTTGAATGGGACTAAATTGCGTGTTAAACTATATTTCCGATCCATTGCAATGAATAAGTAGTTATATTGCTTGAATAATTTCACATTTGAAGAAACACTGTCTGGTAAATCTAAAATAAACATTTGGCAATCAAATCCCTTGAAACCTATGAAAGTGGAAAGTAATAGGTTTAATGTCCTGGTTTAAGAACCTATAGGCCATGCAAATTTGAGTCTGTGTGTTGCGTTCTTTTGAATTGTTGAACCCCACCAACCAGGCAATACAAAACGAAGTAGGAGTTAATAAAACATATTTCATCTTACAACATTGGTATGATATATAAATGTAAAAGTATATATATATCCATCATCCTCATCATACTGTAGGTTACCGAAATACAGTACATTTTAACTGTAATATGACTAGAAGTTGTTGTTTTTGTTCAAAACAGCACCAGCAATATCCAAAATCAAACTAAAGAAATAATTATCCATCATACAATTTGAAAAGATAACCTACCGCAAATTATTAGTTTGAGGACACAGTGTGAGGAGGACTGACAGCCCAAAACATTTGCAGCTTTCCACAATTTAGAAGGTGTACGTGTACTACATGGAACATCTAACATGGGGACACAATGGAAGGACTGACAGGCTCAGACATTTGCAGGTTTACACCATTTAGCACATGTACGTGTACAACATGAAACATCTTACATGGGGAAACAATGGACGGACTGAAAGGCTCAGACATTTGCAGGTTTCCACAATTTAGAAGGTGTACGTGCACTACATGAAACATCTTACATGGGGAAACAATGGACGGACTGACAGGCTCAGACATTTGCAGGTTGTCACACTTTGGAAAGTGTACGTGTACTACATGAAACATCTTACATGGGGACACAATGGAAGGACTGACAGGCTCAGACATTTGCAGGTTTACACCATTTAGCACATGTACTTGTACTGCATGAAACATCTTACATGGGGAAACAATGGACGGACTGACAGGCTTAGACAGTTGCAGATTTCCACAATTTAGCACATGTACTAAGGTCTTGTACTTCATTTAACATCTTACGTGGGGAAACAATGTAAGGACTGACAGGCCAATACATGTGCAGTTTGTTTAGTTGATTTAGGGAGGTTAAAAAATGATCACTGTCGCTTTAAAGTAATCATTTGAGGACTTTTATCGCTTTTATTGCCCTATATCTTCGGAACCTCAGAGCCTTGTGGAATTCTTCTTATTCATTAAATCTCTCGGAAGGTATGTGTGAGCAACAGATTACCCGATAATCTTCAAACACATGCTGTTGTTGTCTGCCATCGGTATTGTCTCTTGATAAAGGAGTTCACTACCTTTCCTGATTAGCGTGTTCTTCTAGAAGCATTTGCTATTGCCTTTGTCTCAGTGTGATGATATAGTCCTAGTATTCTTTCATGATCATATCGCCCCATTGGTGCAAAAAGGTACCATGTGACATGAAATTAAATGACACATTGAAATTAAATGGCACATGGTACCATTTTGCACCAATGGGGCGATATGGGGTAAGGTCTTCAGACTTGATTGTTATCCTCATTTCATGGTTAGAAATAATGTTCCCTATTACAATGAACATTTTACATGTTCTTTGTTGTTTTCAAAAGCTGTTATATCATTTGTACGTGGACACATTTCTTAACTTATTGGAAAATAAGTATTGAGTATATAAATCTTAAATCAATTTCAATAAACCACCCACTGAATAGATTGTGTACATGTGTGTGTTTTTCTTCTTTATATGGTTTTATAGGCACTCCATACCCATATGGTTCAAAGTCACAGGGACAGACAATATTTTTTTAGACATCTTTACTTCGAGCCAAACGCTTTCTAATATATTTTCTTCACGTACATTTTGTTTGAAACGGATTCAAATCTCCATTATTTCTAACTGGGAATTGATAGGTGTGTTGTTTATTGAAATCATATTTTTCATTGAAATGACATACGATTAAACTGCAGAGCGTTAACTGTGCTCACACAATGATACATTGTTCAAACGCATTGGAGCGTTCTCTGGTGTCATGCAACCATTGAAAGTCATCTGCAGTTGCGTCTAATTTTGTATTTCAATAAGTTAACACTTGCATACAAATGGATGTTTTTACTGAATAATGGAAACGTCTGTTTTCCAATTATCCATGGTTTCATTTTACGAAGACTTGGGAGTGAATCGTATCATATGTCTGCATAAAAATCATATTAATCTCATTTTAAACAGATGTATAAAAAAACAAGGCAATCTTTAATAATTCTTTATCTTCAATATTTAAATAAATAAATGACTCATTGGAGGAATAACTGACAAAAATGACATAACAAATTGTATGATAGAGGTAGAGGCTGTTAAATGGTTTTAATGTAAAATTTCACAGGTAATATAATTACATTAAATATAGAATTGCATAATAAAGCTTAAAAGAGAATATAGATATCATAGATTGTTTTCTTCTTATCATAGCAGGTTAAAATAAATAACAGCTATGTATTTTTTTCATGCAATAATATGCGTTAGATTTCAGTGCGCCCTTGTAAACATGTAACCCTTCCAAAAAATTTAGTACAAATTAATTTGTATTTGGAAGCATCTGCGACAATTTTGTCTTGGCTTAAATCTCTCTATTTCTCTTATTTTGCCATTAAAATACTTTTATAAAATAAAAAAATAAAAATAAAAAAAAATGTCCTTCAAATAATTCAGATTTGTTTACATTATGAAAATTAATGAAAAGTGACTAAAAACAATTTGTTTGATTAAACAAAAAAGAAACAAGACATTAACAACAACAAAATATCTGTTGTTTGATTTGTACTGACTTATGAGCCGCATCATGCAAACTGGGTCATATATATATAGTGCGGTCATATGCGCATACGCATTCTGGTCAGGAGCTAACCTGTTTGCTATAAAGTCATACAAGGTTCCTCTGTCTCAATAGCGGACCGGGAAGCTCCTGAACTGAGTTACGCTTGCCGAATATGGCACAATACCCATTTTTTGCAAGATGCGACTCTCATATCCTCAGCCTTTGCCTATGGAAATCGTAGGTTCATAATTATCAGCTGATGCTTTTCACGATTTTTGATTGTATTGGCCCATGCAGAAGCTTTAATGATCGCCATGGGAGAGTCTCAGGTCATAGTAGGACCAGAGTTATTATCATTTAACTTCCCTGGAATGTTGGTTCGGTAATGAGAGAACCTGTAATAAAAAGATTAATTAATTGTTGTGGGGTTTCTTGTATATGGTCGGGGTAATTATCTGGGAAAATGTTTTGATAATAGCAGGGCTGTGAAAGACGTGGTTCTGTCTTGAATTTCAGCCGAATAAACATTCGAAATATTCTGAGGTCATGTTAAAGTGAACTGAATCTGTTGGGGTCAATGTTAAACTGATTGGAAAGAAATTGTATATTTTATAAAATGAATGATAAATAAATGGTGTACAACAAATTACAAACACGTACAGTGAAATGAAAAATACGTGTTGATTAAGATGTGTTTTCCATTTGTAAAACAAGTTAACAAATAACTTACTTTGTAATGTGTTGCATGTTTTATCATCACTTAAAAAGGACTTTACCTTTATCAAGTCTTTATACACTATTGTCAGCATTTTTTTTTTTTTATATTTGGTGGATTTTTCCAGTTTTTATTCATATTACATACTGTTGAGGCCCTTCCACAAAATACGATACCTTCATGGGAGCATTTACACCTGAAGCAGAGGTTGAGTCATATATAATGCCTCTTTATGTGTAACCAGTGTCAACTATTTAATGTTTGTTTTCCACACATAGTAACCAGAATGTCATGTAAGCCGATGTTTTTATCACACAATTTAACCACACATTTTCATTAATTTTATAAATCATGTTTTCCGCCTACACATTTTTCTATTTTATTAGAAAATTGCGTTCAAAATCTTATTGATTATTACTTAATATTTATTTAGATGTATCATATGAACAATAATTTAAGTTGACAGTTCAACTATTTAAAACTTTATGAGTGTTAAAAACCTAAATATTTCACAGCTGCTGGGTTTTTCAAAATGTTTGTTTATTTGGAACATTAGTGTAAATCATGCAGGTGTATAACAGCATTTGTATGGATATAATCATCATAAAATGTGCAGTTTAAAATGCATTATAAAATGAGGAAATAATGAAATAATTAAACTACATGTCTTTCAGTGATTTTAATGTAGAGAATGGGTAAAATATTATTTGGTTACAGATTTTAAGAAACACATATTTCATGATTTCAAAACATTCAGTGTTGTTACATGTATGGTTTGCGCAAAACATAAAAAACGCCATAAACTATTTTGGTGTTTCATGTTGTTAGTTAAAATATCATATGTTTCCATGATAATGGACACTTTTTTTGCAATTGGATTGGTCTATTAAATAATTGTCCCAAAAAATCTGTGTGTGGTGTTGTCTATTAAAATGATAACAAAATAAAAATAAGTTTATACCTGAGACAGGTGTATCATCTTTACAATTTACGTCACAGTCATATGAACAAATACATGATTGAAAACCTATATAAAACATACATAACAGACAAACAAATGAGTCTTGCTATGTGAAAAAGGGGTTTAATGCATGTGCGTAAAGTGTTGTCCCCAGATTAACCTGTGCAGTCTGCACAGGCTAATCAGGGACGACCCTTTCCGCCTTAACTCGATTTTTGCTAAGTAGAGACTTTCTTTAAACGAAAAATATCATAAAAGGGGAAAGTCTCGTCCCTTCAGTCCGCACAGGCTAATCGGGGACAACACTTTAAGCACATGCATTAAACACCTTTTCACAGAGCAAGGCTCAAATAATATTTTAAAATGCCTGTCTGCCTCTCAGACTGGTAACATTATTAGCAAGAAAGTTATTACAGACTGAATTCACATTTTGATTGCCTACGCTACAGCAAACTACACGATAACGAGGATATTTACTGATTACCCCTTGTGATTACCTGGGAATTATAACACCCCGTGATTCACTGTTTTAGATATCATGATAAAAATACATTAAAATACCGACTGCAATAAAAAAAAGCCTAATGCATTTCACGGAATTGGTCGATCAAAAATACGGTCATGAACATTTAGAATATTTGGTTGAATTTCAATAAGGCATGAAACTGGCGTTTGATTTTTTTGGATCTAGGGAGGTCCTTGTCCCTTACAAATAGAAAGATTGATAGGAAAACAGTGAATTTCAGAAAAAGTGGGTAATTAAAGGGACTATTTGTATCTTCTATCCGTAAATAATCTATAGCAAATCAATGATGACATTGTTCTTATAAATATTTGGTTTTCAAATAGCTAATCGCTTAAAATTATTTACAAACCTTTATTATTGTTGTTCACTAAAAAAAGCAACATTAGTAACATTTTGTTGAGGATAATTCCTCAATTCAATGTGACAAAAATATGTATAATAGGTTTCTTCTAAAATAAGAAAAGTCATCTGCTTTAAGTTTCAGTTTTGATATGTGGATTATAGCAATCTTATAACATTCTTGTTATCTAGCAACAATTGATCATGTACTTGAATTCCCAAGTGTAGCTAGGCTGAACAATGTTTCCAATTCATACGATTCATTAGCCACAAAAGCTGTCTTTTATAAAAATTAATTTACTACCAAACAAAGTTTCCTATTGACCCTCGAGGCATATTAAAGGACCGGGCCTTAGTATGTCCTTATCTGGAACAAATATCTGATTTGTAATGACTCCAATAAATTGATGGGACAGCATGATAAACTGACAAATATAAATTGGCACATTATTTTCCTTGGAAATGTCTCAGAAATGCACATGAATCACCACAGGAAGGAAGTTGGTAATTCATGGGGGTATGTTTTGTTGTTGTTGGGGGGGGGCGGGGTCAGAGGGAGACCGAGGTTCCCTTTCAGATATTTCTTGGCATGTGTATTTATAATACTTCTATTCCTCAAGCATGACAATTATGCAGATGATGTGAATTTTATTGCCATGGTTTTGGGTTTAAGAGGCAAGAAAGCATGAAGTGAGAGACATTTAGATTTATTTCGCTGACTTTCTGCCAAATTCCTTTGAAAATGATTGTTTGCTGCATTAATTTTGTTTGGGACCACAAGTTATGCAATTAACTTGTGATGTATGTAACTTGTTTGACTAATGAGTTTTCGTGGAAACTGATTACGGCTGTTGTTCAAATTATGTTGGTAAATCTCTTGTTGCTGGAGTCAAATTTTAGTAATAAATGTCGTCTAATTTGCAAGTTTGTTCGAGCTTCAAGTGATGTAGCAGGTGCCTTGTTTATTGGACTCTGCAGCTAACGAGATTATTCTGTGCTGCAGTTGCAAATGGTTTCTGTATCACAAGCGCAGTCAGACTTGAAGTTTTTCTGAATTGCATTTGTCATTCTTAAATATATTATAATATATTGTACACTAGTATATAAATTTAAGTATTTTGCATTTTAAAAACATTCTACATTATGAGAGCAACAAAAAGTTCTATTGTCCCTATACAATTACATCGTTTTCTTTTTTAACATGTATTTACTGAAACGCAACATTAAAAATATATATATTTGTATTCGTTTAATATAGGTTATCTTAAATTATGTAAAGCCATTGTGTATTTTAACCATGTTTTCCGAAGGAAAAAACTGGTTATTAGATTGGTGAATGTCGACAGGCGGGCGGGAGGGCGGAACAACGTTTGTCCGAACCATAACCATATTATTTATGGTTTGATTTTAAAATGACTTAATACATTTGTTCACCATCATTGGACGGTGTGTCATGCGAAAGAAGTAGGTCGATATCTTCAAGGTCAAGGTCACACTTTGAGTTCAAAGGTAAAAAATGGCCATACATGAGCTTGTCCGGGCCATAACTATGTCATTCATTATAAGATTTAAAAAAATCATTTAACACATTTGTTCACCATCATTGGACGATGTGTCATGCGAAAGAATTACGTCGATATCTCCAAGGTCAAGGTCACATTTTGAGTTCAAAGATCAAACATGGCCATAAATGAGCTTGTCCGGACCATAATTATGTCATTCATTGTGAGATTTTTTTAATCATTTGACACATTTGTTCACCATCATTGGACGGTGTGTCATGCGAAAGAATTACGTCGATATCTCCAAGGTCAATGTCACACTTTGAGTTCAAAGGTGAAAAATGGCTATAAATGAGCTTCTCCGGGCCATAACTATGTCGTTCATTGTGGGATTTTAAAATCATTTGGCACATGTGTTCACCATCATTGGACGGTGTGTCACGCGAAATAATTACGTCGATATCTCGAAGGTCAAGGTCACATTTTGAGTTCAAGTGTCAAAAATGGCCTTAAATGAGCTTGTCCGGGCAATAACTATGTCGTTCATCGTGAGATTTTAAAATCATTTGGCACATTTGTTCACCATCATTGGACGGTGTGTCATGCGAAAGAATTACGTCAATATCTGCAATGTCAAGGTCACACTTTGAGTTCAAAGGTCAAAAAAGACCATACATGATCTTGTCCGGGCAATAACTATGTCATTCATTGTGAGAATTACTTGGTACATTTGTTCACAAGCATTGGACGTAGTGTCATGCGAAATAATTACGTCGATATCTCCAAGGTCAAGGTCACACTTTGAGTTCAAAAGGAAAAAAATGGCCATAAATGAGCTTGTCCTGGCCATAACTTTGTTATTCATTGTGAGATTTTAAAATGACTCTGTACATTAATTTTGTTCACAGTCATTGAACGGCGTGTCATGCGAAAGAATTCAAGAGTTCAAAGGTCAAAATGGCCATAAATGATAATGGCATTATAATTCTTAAAAATCGCGACAAATAGCTTCTCTTGTTTTGTGAAGACAGCATGCAAAATATTCTGTGTCAATGCAGCATGTTAGGGTATACGTCACGTCTGTGACAAAGCTCTAGTTTAAACAAAACTTCAACGCCCGTAAAGGAAAGTCAGCAGAGAAGCTGTTTCAAATTGAAAACCTGGTTTTGTAACAATTTTGTCCCTTGTTAAAGGCTTTAATTGAGATCAAACTGTAGAGAATGAAACTAATTACTTTGTTGTGCAAATAGATGTTGGCTATTTCCTATTTCGGGTACTTCCATTTTTGCCTAAAGAGAAGTAAGGATTAATGCAGGATTGTCATGCAGATTGATTAGAACAGAAACAGACTGGATTATGGTATGAATAATAGATGTGGAGAAAACTGGGAATAAAACTGTCCTCCCCATTATTGCGGTTGTATTATGGCTTTGCCACCAAGCGCTTTTGCAAACTCATGTGGTTATATGTCTGCCTGGGCGCATTATGAGGTGGGAGATGTCAGCATGCTTTCTACTGTTGATCAATTTGGTTCATATGCTGCGGGTATCTGTGGTATTGCAGGTTTCTGCGGAAATGCTGGCAGTGTGAGAGGTGATGTTGTTGATGAAATTGGAAATGGTTTTGATGGTGTTGCTAGGTAACGAAACTGATCATATTGATTTTTCATCTGCAATATTGATTATGAAATTGCAGGAAAAGATTAATAATTACACAAGTGACAGGGGGATGCTAAATAGAAGAGGGTGGAAGGATTGACACGTCTGGTGATACGTTCTAATAGTATGCTAAAAACAAGAATTTTATTAAGTTTCTTCATTTGCCATTGATAATGAAGCAAAAAATATAGAATTTCAATAATTTACTTTTTGTGTCAAACACAGTCCTCATGGACAGAAGGGGCGTGGGGCAGAAGGGGTGTGGGTCAGAAGGGGTGGGGAAGAAGTAGGTGGGGCAGAAGGGGTCGGGACAGAGGGAGTAGATGGGGACTGCATAGAGGAGCATGGCAAAGAACTTTTCCTCTGCACTCTAGATCTTTCTCTAGATGATGGGGTTGAGTGTGGGGGGGGGCGGTCACCCTCATATAGGGAATATATAAAGGTAGACAAATCCGGTAAAATTTAAACACTGATGTTTTTGTCATCAGAATGACCAGCATGCTATGGTAGAAGCAAAGTAGATTCAAAGAAAAATAAAAGGGAATGAGCCAGGGCTTTCTTTCCCATCTTTGTGAAGCTGCCTTGGCCCCCTAATTTTGTAAAAAAATGAGTCTCTAACTGTTCATAATTGTGCAAAAATGAGTTGTGAATAGTTCAAAATTTTGCAAACATTATTCGCGATATTCTTTAAAATTGTAAAAATGTTAGTTGTGTATTCTTTAAATTTTGAACATTTTATTATCAAAATTCTTTAAATTGTGAAAACTTGAGTAGCAAACTTCTCAAATTTGTGAGCTCAATATTTGACAGAAAAGTCTNCTTCTCTAAACATATTTGATCACCTTCGTCAACCAACATTTGAGCATCACTCTGTGAAAAGGGGTTTAAATGCATGTACGTGAAGTGTCGTCCCATATTAGCCCGAGCTGTCCGCACAGGCTAATCAGAGAACACACTGTCCGTTTTTATGGAATTTTTGTTTAAATGAAGTCTCTTCTAAACGAAAATCCAGTCTAGGCGGAAAGTAATCGTCACTGATTTGCCTGTGCTGACTGCTAATCTGGGATGACACTTTACCCACATGCATTAAACCCACAGAGCGCAACTCATTTATTTGCTGACATGTTTTGGATGTGTTTCAACGCGTACTTTGTTCAGATGCTCAGTACTGCATTTGGACATATGCATATAAGTCTTTGCATTTAAAAGTCAGATTCACACTGGTTTACACCTTTAAAGTTGATGGAACAGATGGGTTTTAACCGTGACATAACATAGTGGACTATATGGGTTCAACACCTCTAGAAGTATTATAAGCATACACACTTTTGTGTACAATTTGTGATACGTTTGTGAGGTCTCCAGTATGTGAACGTTATTTGAATCTCCCCCAAAGACACCAAGTAATGGTTCTACCCAGGAAATGTACTCGAGAGCATTTCAATAAGCCTTTTAGGCTTCCAATGAAATTGAGCTTAAATAAATAGGTTTAAACTAATTTTGTGACTGTATAAAGATTTCACATAATTGATAAAAAAATGCGACTGAATTCTTTCTCCACTCTCTTGAGATTATTCATGACTTTATTTTGATTTGCATGCCATTTGTTGATGAGATTTAACGCAAAAACGCTGCAATGTGACTTGCAAATTAATATATATTGAACCAAGTTTGCTGCGAGCATGCAATATTATGGGATGCAATAATATTGATTAATATCACAGGCAGTGATTTTTTTTTCAGTAACTGAACATTTTCTATTGGTGCATAAGAACTTCACAATTTTATATCGAGCTTGACACGTACTACAGGAATGGCATCATTTAAATTGATGGAATTGGGAGGTTATGGTTTTAACTTGAGATTAAGTTGAAAGCTATTCATTAAGCATAATTTATTAGGATCCTAGCCTACGGATTTTTGAGACACCCTTCTGTCTGTTTCAAGTGAAGAACCACATCTTGAGAAACTTTCAAATAACCAGGATCAAGCACAGGATTGCATTACCGCAAGGCGGACATCTGTCACCGCAACTTGAGGCTTGACATCAACATTTAATTTATGTGAAAGTCTTAATATAATTGTTTAATCTTTCCAAAAATAGTTTCTTGTATACACATCAAATAAGTACTATTAAGAATATGCAGTATTTCAACAGAATCCACTTAACCGGATATTATAATACTGCCTTAAAAACCTTTAAATGAATTAATATTGTTGTTTTTTTTCACCAACAAGTCCCACATCTACATGTACGCCTGAGCGCAACAAGTCTGTTCTTTAATGCATATAAACAATCATTCTGAATCAACGCAATCCGTGGTGAATCCAATTGTGGTCATATTTAGTTTAGGTCTGATATGGAAGACGTTATGTAGCATGATGTCTAGACGTCTTATCATGGTTGTAACATGGCAGGCATTCTTAATCAATTTACCATGATAGGGCGAAAGAAAGAATTGCAGTCGTTTTCAGAGAGTTGAGTTTATATCCATATCGGCTGGTATTTGAATTGGCAAATTCTATAACTGTAGCAGACATGCAATCCCAGGATGCATCTGTTTCATCATATTCAGCGATCAGCGTTTGGCGAATAATTTTCCAAGATGTTTCTAATTTTTTCCTGCCAACAAATGTTGCTGGTTTAAATATGGATTTTAGAGCAGTCAAAAACGGAGAAACCGTCTTAGGTTTATGTATACTTCTTTATTTGGTTGTAGCGAAAAACGTATAAGGCAACACAACAGGAAAACAATAATTATAGTGAACAATATAACATTATAATAAGAATAATGTTGTACTGTTTATGTTGCTAGAAAGTTGTACTTCAATATCAATTATATAAAAATACATTTTTTAACCTTCAGCTTGGTTTGTGTCAGGACAGTCAAGTTTAACATGTACATTAACGTTCACATGGAATCTCACTCAGTTCCAAACAAATATTTCTGAAAAATCATTATTATTGGTTGGACATAAATTTTCGAGGATTTCATATGTTGACCAAACCACGAATTTAACAGAAACACATTTGAAAATAAATATAAGTCATTAAAAAACATTTAATTCTGACGAATATAAATGATTTTACAGTAAATAATGAAAAATAAATAAAAATGCAACCATGTTTCTCCTTTGTGTCTCTTCAGGGTAAATGTCAGCGGAAGGAGCCGCCCTGTAAATATATCCACCCGCCTCAGCACCTTCGAGAGCAGCTGCTGCAGAACGGGCGCAACAACCTGATACTGAAGAACCTGCAGTTCCAGGCAGCTCAACAGG
>VMBQ01008090.1:0-14620 GCA_007657795.1 Dreissena rostriformis
GGAACTTTGTGAATTCAGAATCTACAAGCTATAACCTTCAGAAAATGTAAGTTTCAAATATGTTCTAATTTTGTCCGGGTTAAGACTGATTTTAGGTCCTGTACTACATGTATTTAGTGTACATGACAAGCTTACTATGACGGTGTTGTTAAGCCTCTTATTTATGAAGAAGAAACTCTAGACAGATAGACATTTGAATAATCAATATCACGATAGCGTGTACAATGATGTGTGTAGTATGTAATGTGTTTATGGCTATTTGTAACAATTGAAAAAGATCCAAAACGAATACGATTCTCCGATGGACAATGTATTTTGTCCAAGCAACAATTCGAGGTGACAAAGACGTCGTCATCAATATCAATTCTGATCCTAAAATGTTCATGTGCACATTAAACTTTATTTATTATTCCTTTCTTTGTGAACTTGTATTTGTTTGACATTTATAAGATTAGGAATAATCAATTTCAAGAAACATTATCAGGAAAAAAAAACCTTAACACTATCCGATAGTCTTTTTATGAAAATTAAACTATTAATTCCCGATATAATCCAAGACTTTACATACTCCATATAAAAATATAAAAACATACAGATTAGTAACCGCATTAGCAAGGTCAATACAATGTATAAGAGGTTTTTAAATGATGCAGAACTTATATAAGCCCAGACTTAACCATCATAAAGAACACTAGTTTAACTAGAAAAGGCGCGGCAGATGCCGACGCGTATCAACACGCCGCATAGATGTTATATTAAAAGGCAATACTGGGTGGGCAAAGCCTATGTTGAAGGGGCCCCGGGGTGGGTTCGAAAAAAAATTGGGTACGAAAAACAAATTGGGTACGAAAAAAAATGGGTACGAACAAAAATTTTGGTACGAAAAAAAAATGGGTACGAAACATTTTGGGTACGAACACAAAATTGGGGGTACGGGGAAGTAGTTCCCGTGGACCTCTCGATAAATTTGAAAGAGAACGGGAACCAAGCTGCCTTTACCTTTATCAATGGCCCTGGGGTGGGTAATGTGGACATGGATGATCGAGATAGGCCGTGTTGTCATAAGAGATGTTCAGTTTTAAGTGTCGTCAATTGGTGAATAAATGAAGAAGTTATGTTAAAACAAAATGTAGGTCCCCACCCAAACCCCCATTCTTCACTATCTCCTCCTACACTATTTTCACTAGACAAGAACCTTGAAAATTACACACATGGTAGCTATGAGCATATGTGCGACGGTGCACTATTTGGAATTTTAATCTGACCCCTGGGTCAAAAGTTATTATCATATGCGTCGCATGTTGTAAGTAAAATAAGTTTTTTTACCCATTTCACCCATTTTTTTACCCATAACTTTTGACCCAGGGGTCAAATCAAAATTCCGTCACCGTCGCACATATGCTCATAGCTACCATGTGTGTTAGTTTCAAGGTTCTAGTGCTAATAGTGTAGGAGGAGATAGTGGCCGATCAAAAAAAAAGAAAGCGGAGATCAATACAATATCCCCACGCTTTTAAAAGTGCGTGGATAATAAACATTTTCCACACCAGAGCAACATCATTTCAATTTTATTAGACACGTTAAAATGTTGTGAAGACAAGTATCATTTAAACACCTTTCTGTTGAAAAGACTGCAGAATCCAGGACCATAAAGTGAATATTCCAGATCATTCTAATTAGGGATGAAAACGGATGCCAAAATTCGAACAATACTCTTATGTGATATCCGAATACTATCCGGATATCCGTATATATTACCATTAGCGGTCGAAATCTGCAGTCATTGTTTCTTAATTAAGTAGACATAGAGTATATCCTGTTATTCATTAATTAATCATTAGTAATACGTATGACATACTTGTTAGTTTTCTAATAACTTCTTACGGATCAAATTACATAAATTTTGAAGAAAATCACTGGTATAACGTGAAGAATACCCTTTTAGTGGATGTGGTTCCCGCCTAGCAATAAGAAGGTCCTGAGTTCGATCCCACGTTCTCAAAATCTTCTCATAATACACAAAAAAAAACAGTTTATATCGTATTCAGAACAGGTATTAATATGTATGTGCCGATATTGCATTGATATAGTCGTCAACGTGTAAAAAAATAGTGTTTAAATTAATTCTCTTAAACAGTATTCATAATAGATGTTTACAATCTCGTGTAATGTTTTCAAAATCCCAAAGCTGTATTTAAAGGACATAATGTTGTCATAAATTTGTGCATGCACAATAATGCAGACAAATAAATACGACAATGTAGAAGAAAAACACTCACCTGAACACCGAATGTTTTCTCAGATATTAACTGCCTTTCCAATATCATGTTTTCGGAGCGTTCCCAACACTGGTTCGATTTATACCCGCTAATTTCATGGTACGGAATAAATTGTCAACAAATTATGCACTTTTGTTCACAACATTTAAATATTCGGCTGTTTTGTTCTTGTTTGTTTTAACCCAAGCGTGCGTCCGCAAACTGATTTTCACTAACCATAATTTAAGAATCGTTATGTTTTGTATCATTAAGTGTTAAACATGACACGGCGGTCAATGACCGATATTCTACGTTGACAAATGGTCGTGCGATATTTTTATAAGTTATAGTATATATAATAATAATAATAATCATAATAATAATAATAATAATAATAATAATAATAATAATAATAATAATAATAATAATAATAATAATAATTAACTAATTTTAACTAACTGACACTGTTCTCAATCCGTACATTATTCAACAAAAACACTTAATGACAAACATCGCGTTATTCCAGTACATTCTGCATTATTGAAGAAATCTACAATGCAATCTCAATGGTTTCATTCGAGCCATATATTTCAACAATTTTATGCACATTTTATTGTAATAATCAATCTAAACACACATATTCGTCATATTTTTGTTATGTAACTGCGTTTCAAAATGTCCAGACACTCGCTTCCTTGAGCGGAATAATTGATGCAATCCAGTGACGTAACATCAGCAGGCAAGCGCGTGCAGTTTGGCGATTTGTTTTGCTTTTAGTTAAAACAAACAATAGAAACGCTGTTTTGGATTGATAACGGACGATTATTATTCTTATACGGTAAATGGATTTGAAATGTATTCATTCAACGCATGTTTAAATTGAAATGTAAGAGCAAATGAATGAGGATGGAGATAAATTTAAAGTGTTAAATTGTCTACATGTCTTAACTTCATTTGAGTTTTAACCTTAAGTGAAAGTCACAAAAGGTAGTCCACTATGTTCATGAAGTAGCAGTTTAAAGGCTAGTAGGCATGTTACGCAAAATACAACACTACATCCATAGTTTCCTTCTACAAAATCATTAAGCTGTAGCATAGAAGCAAACAGATTTAAATACATGTAGACGACGAAGGGGCGAATGAAATCCTTTGGAAAACGAAGAGGATGAAAGTCGGGGATGTGGCGTGTTTGAAAAGGAAGAAAAAAGATCAGGTTTACAAAAAAGAGGGCGTCAGAAACTAAGGACGATCGTTGCCAAAGAAAGAGGAGTAGAAGGAAGACAGTTTATGAGGACAAGAGGATTTTTGATGGAGGAGGTGTAGTTAAAGAAGAGGATAGATAAGCTAGTATATGGAAGAAAGACATACACAATCAAAGTTAGATATAGGTCAAATTATAAATCTATTTTTATATTCGATATGTTGACAGGTTAAAACAAATGACCAGATGCTGAAGGCAGCATACACATATGTTCATTTGTTAATTTTTTTTTTTTTTTTTTTTTTTTTCTTTTTCTTNACAGTTACAGAACTACTTTTTCAAGTTGTTTTCTAATTTAACAACATGCAACATCAGACTTATTGCTATGTTATGCTATAATAATGTATATGTATTATGCAAGCTAGAACAACACACATATTAAATGTGCGGGTCGAGATATTAGATTATATTCTTGCAGACCACACTCGAACTAAAATTAGTTTACTGTAAAATCATTTATATTCGTCGGCATGAAATTTCGTGGTTTTCAAAAACTGAGGAAATCGCGTTCGTTTTTTTCCGATGTGTGTTTGTTAAATTTGTGGATAGGCAAACCCACGACATTAACGAAAATTGATTTCCCACGGGTAATAATGATTTTACAGTATTTCACACTCAAACGCTTTCAATGGATATTAGTTTACATCAATTTATGTTACTACACGTTCGCTAAAAGCAATTTCTATTAAAAGCTGTATATTTTAGAAGCACCGGAGAAAATGTTTGAAACACACGAAAAGGCTTGTGCTCACGCGTGCGAAGTATTTAAGTAATCGTTCACTTATATCTGCTGAAATAGACCGACTTTGAACACTTATGCAAAGCAACTTCTTCATAGATGTGTGTGTGAGTTTGATTGGAGTATTAATAAGTTAATTAGGCTTATTAAGACTTACAAAAAAAGACATACCAGGAACCGTATAAACAAACCGATTCTTAGACTTAAGTCTAAAAATAAAGAATATTCTTAAACGTGTGATGGTTATAAAACTACTTAAACAGTGAATTATGGTATTTCCCAACTATAGCGACAACATTCTTTGTTTAGAACAGTTTGTTAATCACATGTGCATTATGTTTAGCCTTTATGTATTCAAACTCTGAAGTATGTTTATTTTTCTTATTTATTAATTCTAAGACATATTTGGTTAATACGGCCCTCAGAGTGTAAGATGAGGAAGAGGACTTGAAACCATAATGTCGCGATGGCCTTTTATCCATAACATGATTCCTCTTGATTAACCCATTTATGCCGATTGGACTCTCTCATCCTTCTAAATTGGATCAATTTATTTCCCAAATTGGGGATGTCTAGTATTTTTATTTCTGTATTTAGAATATTTCTTACAGAAAATCCTTTATGCAAACAGCGCAGACCCAGATGAGACGCCGCATCATGCGGCGTTTCATCTGGGTCTACGCTGTTTGCCAATACATTTTTCTAGACGCTAGGCATAAATGGATAAAGGACGTATAGGCAAAAAGTATAGTTGCTTGCATAAATCTGGTTAACTTAAGCCTATCCAAAAAGTTACTTTTGGTTAAATTTATCCGTGTCTATGCAATCAAAAGTGTTTCATCCTTCTGTATAAAATAGCGAACCGGATTAAATAACTAATTTTACCAAAATTGGTTCAAATCAGTCATAAAAATATAACCCACAATGCACATTCCGTTAAGTCTGAGATCAACGTTCATGCATTGTACAATACTTACGCCGTAAACGATACAATCGACATAATATGTATTCAAAATATAATATAAAGAGTATATTTTACAATCAAAATGGGCACGTTACTTTTTTTCAAATCCATCATATTAAGAAATGAACAACTCAATCTTGTTTTCATCAATGTATGTAAAGTTTCAGGTTGCGTGTTTTACTGAATTTGCTGTATTTGCATTGAGCAATACGTAATTTAGATATCAATGCATAATATAACAAGAATAGTTGACATAATTCATAACTTTATGTTGTGCTATACATGTATATAAATATAGAACACTTGTTTGGAAAGCAAAAGATGCTGTTACGGCATACAGGAAAAAAAGCCCAGAAAAGTGATCTGTAATAAAAACACGATAAGCTTCTAAACACATTGTGAGTGATCGTGATTAGAAGGATTAGAATTTCAGAAAACAACTAGTCGTTTACATTTCAGTAAAATTGTAGATAAAAACGAAATCTTTTCAGTCGCAATACAGTTTAACGAGACTCATTTAAAACACATTTTAACGATCTTCACTCAAACTGTCTATTACATATTTTGTATTTGTAGGTGATGTTTTCTCATTTCAACACAATAAATATAATAACATCATTATGTGTTTACGACAACCTCATTTATTTTGAATATTTCATTAAAAAGGTTTACATCACACATTTGATATACTGAATAAGTATCGTAAAGTAGGTTTTTGTCAACTGCGAAAGTAGCCCTGTATAAAATGATCATCCAATGCCTGTATTGCTGCTTTTATTCACGAATAAAACGGCCACTTGTCAACGTAATCTGAACGGGTATGACATATAAAGCCGCAAAATAACGCGAAAACGGTGATCATGTTTAGATATGAAATTGCCATTGAGATCTAACGGGTATAGAAAAAGCTGTTTTGTGACGATCTTCTTCATTTATATCTACCTGCCAATAACCTGATTTCATATCTAAACTAGACCACCATTTTGAACCTGCCAGGGCCTAAATACTGTCATCAATTCTAGGTAAAGGTTGTGAATCCTTAACTGTAACGTCATTCAATCCTCTATAGTCACAACAAAACCTAACTGATTTGTCAGATTTAGCAATTAACACGACTGGAGCATTCCAAGGACTCTGTGAACATTTTTCTATAACACTATCTTTTTCCATGTTCTGTATTTCTTGCTCAACTATTTTTATCTTGGATAAAGGAAGTCTGTAAGGATATTTCTTAACTGATTTTTCCTTATCAGTATCAACTGTATGCATTATCAAAGATGTATGACCTTTATCTCCAGAATCTTTACTAAACACATATTGATGTTTAATTGAAAATTTCCTCAAAATTTCAGTTTGATCAGAATCGAAGTTTTTAGAAGATTTTTGAAACAGTTCTGTTAAATGTTCAGGCAAAATATCATTTTCTGTCTATTTCCTATTTCTACTGCATTAACTAACTTTGTGTCAACAATTTCAATATTTTCCAGTTTTGCAGTTGTAGTATCTTTAAAAACTGTAACTGGTTTATCTGTCAAATTAATTATTCTCACAGGTACAGTTCAACTGTAAGGATTGACCAGCTATTGAGCTACCATTAAACCAGTATTCTGCATAAAACTTTCTGTACCCTCCAACAAACAACATACATTTCTGTTTATGTGATCTAAAACTTTTCCTGGAACTAACGTTTCTGTATTTGGTTCAACTACTATCTTTTCTGTAATTGCTACCCTGCAACAACTAGCTATAGGTTTGGACTCATTTTTCATGTAGCAAGGAATTATGTCACCATTCACTAACATATATTTTTCACTTATGATCAAATCACATTTATGACTTCCCAAGAAACCTATACCAAGAATACCATCTTGTACAATGTCTGAAACTTACATCTCATGACTACAAATATGATTTCCTAATTTTATATCCACTTTTGTTTTCCCAAGAAAAGGCTTGAGTTCTCCTGTAACAGTACTCATCATCATATTAACTGAATATATCTCAGGTTTACTATCTTTTTTCCATTTTTCATAAATTCTAGAATTTATTATAGAAACATGTGCACCAGAATCACACAAACAAGACACAAGAAATCCATTCATCATCACATCACAAATATAACCATTCGCAGCCGCTAAGCTATTTAACTGAATCACTTGACTACTGGACCCTACGTCTGCTGTGGTCTGGTTGTGGTCCCCCAACTTGACCTGTTCCCGTTTCCCTCAAACCTTCTATCTTTGAAACAATTATTTGGCTGAACAGTTCTATATGTATTTCTATTTCCGTTGTAATATCTGTTTGGTTCTCTGTAAGCAGTTCTGTTAGTGTTGTGATAATATTCCCTGTTATTTGATCTATTTGGATTATATTGATTTCCTTGAGTGTTAACTGAGTGCTCCCTGTGATGAATTTGAACATTTTTCTGTGATTCTAATTTTTCTATTTGGGCTGTCAATGTGTCAATTTTATTTATCACATTTTCTAACGTAGGTTAAGGGTAACCCTGAAATTCCACATTTTTAAAAGCATTAATTGGTTGACTTCTTTGCTTGTCAGCCAGTTGGTGAGTTTCTAACCTAACAGCAATAGTTTCTTAAAAAAATAACATGTCTCCCATATACATAATAGTGAAAATGTTTTAAAGCACTAACAACTCCTAAAAAATCATAGGAAGCTAGAAGTTTTAATATCTTAAGCAAGTTATTACAGGTCATATGTTTACCAGTTTGCAAGTATAGCCAAACCCCTTCATGTATTAGCAGAATCAAATAGAAAATTTATTTGGACTGATGATTGTCAAAAATCTTTTCTAACAATACAGGATGCTTTGATTAATGCTCCAATCTTATCCTTTCCAACAAAAAATGATCAATTTGTTATTGACATAGATGCCTCATTAGTAGGCCAAAGTGCAGTCTTGTCTCAGTTAATTGAGGGCAAGGAGAAAGTTATTGGGTACTTCAGTAAATGTTTTACTAGAACAGAGAGAAAATATTGTGTTACAAGAAGAGAATTATTAGCAATTGTTAGTGCTTTGAAACATTTTCACCATTATATATATATGGGAAACATGTTAATATTAGAAGTAATCATTCAAGTTTGAAATGGTTGTTGAATTTTAAGAATGTTGAAGGTCAGTTAGCAAGATGGTTAACAGCTTTAAGTGTTTATGATTTTACCATTGAATATCGAGCTGGTAAACTGCATTCCAATGCAGATGTTTTGTCAAGACGTCCATGTGTTGATGGATGCAAATATTGTGATAGAGTAGAAATGAAAAGTGATCCTTTAGTGGCTTCTGTGCAAATAACAGAGTTAAAGCAAAGCCCTGTATTAAAGGAAAAACAGATAACCGAAAATGACATAAAAGTGAAGAGTAGGTCAGAGAACAGTGTTTTAAAGTTACACACTGTATTAGGTATTTTAGCCATGTTGTTTGTCTTTGGTGGTATTTCTTCAGTGATATTATTCACAGTATGTTTGATATTTTGGGAAGTAGAAGATGAGTTGTCCTGGATAGAAAGATTGAGATGGATATGGTCAGTTTTATGTAGATATGGGAGTTGTATTCTACAAGAGGTATGTGTTGATTATCAGGTTATACCGAGGGTTAACAGTTCTGTTACAGTTAGCCATAACTTGAANATACTTTGCAAATGCATTGACCTTGAACAGTAGATAATCCCTATTGAAATTTAGGTCAATGATCAAAGTCACTGAAACATTGAATATGAAAATCATGTCTGATTCATCACTCGTGAGCGGATTGCCCGATCTTCCTGATTTTTCGCAGATAAATTGGCCTCGAACAATTTCCATGGTTATCTTAGCAACAACTCCACCATGGCGCCTGATACATTGCCAGATATATTGGCCTTGGTCATTATATGACTAAAATGTCACTCTTATATGATAAGATTAACTCTTATGGTCAGTTTTATTGCACAAAATCCTGTGTCAAGGCCCTGTTTGGGGNTGCGGGGCATCTGTCTCCGACCGCGGAGCTCTTGTTAAGCTGTTGTTGAGTTGTGCTTGCTATGTTTTAGCATGTGTATTTAAAATAAAATTCCATTTATAGTATTGTTCCTTTTTATTTGCACATGGCCTCCCTGTTCATTACTTTAAACATTTGTTTTCTAAAGGAAACAACTATTTCATAATATCCTTTTGAATTGAAATAGTCATTCAAGATAATAAATTTAATAATCCTACCAGCATTAATGCAATAACACCCCATCTGAAATGTTTGTGCATACAGCTATATTGAAACCCAACACGATGAATATATTGATGTCACTGTGTTTATTTACATGACGTATTTTGATGTTGAGTGTAGTTTTCAGCCATTTCTTTGCTATTGACATAAGGTAAGGTTAGTTTTAAATATAGAGAAGTTTATATGTTTGGCACTGAATGAAATGTCCGATCCACATCTTTTCTGCCTACTGAGCGGGCTGCGACTAGCTTTCCAGCAATGCCCATAGAGTGGAGTCACTTCACCCTGAGTAAGGTCGTACCAATACTAAGTCCGCTGCGTATATAATACCCTTATTAGACCCAAAGTCGAGTTTTCTACTTTATGGATCGGAACGTTGACCCTTTCTATGGTACAATATTTATGTCTATTCTTGATAAATATAATATTCTAATGATGGGCATATTAGAATTGTATGTACGTATTATATGATATATTAACGTATGCAATATTGTGATATAAAACATCACACACAAGACAAGTCCGCTATATTTTATTTACAAAGTAAGCGCAAAATACAAATGTGTTATATGATCTTTAAGGACAAAACAAAGGAATAAAACACTAATTATCGTAGGTTATCTCACGGCTATAGTGTACCATGGTCTATTATTGGCACACCTTCGGCACTATGTATTGCATTCCTTGCCTTAATATGTATCGTTAATACATATAAACGCATGACAATCACTGCCTCGTTTTGCGGAATTGATCAACGTTAAGAAATGAATTAATGTAAAAGTTATTTTTATTTGACACCACAAATGGCATTTCATAATTAAACGTCATGTGAACGTGATACTTTTTACATTTATAAATCAATATTGAAGCTGGTCCAGTGATTATCATACCTACAATGTGTAATAATCTCCGATTCGAAATAAAACAATATACACATACTCCTAGCATAAATGACATAGAAATACATTCTGGAAAATCATATCAATTCAGAATAAATAAATGGTATGCATTACGAAAGTATTACATTAATAGTCACAGGGTTAGTTACTGACCCGATACGGGATATACGGTTCTGTGGAAAACCAGGTTTTCCACAGAACCGTATATCCCGTATCGGGTCAGTAACTAACCCTGTAACGATAATATCACGCCAACTACTTTCCATCTCATCAAATTAACGAGAACAAATAATGTTTTTTTTTTATAACTATTATTATCGCAAATATTAAATTCAAGAACATGATATTTACCGTAACACAACTTGTCTATAGAATATATGGGTTCAGCCTGTTACGTCAAACAGCCAATGAGAGAAGAGTATTTTGAAGATGGCGTGATATACACATTTTTCGGATCATGCGATACATATAAACCAACACTTTTATATTTGCTAGGTTGTTATTGTTTTCTATAAATACACTTAATTCGACAAAATGGATAGTACATAAACATATAAACATAAATGGATGAACATTTCAATACAGTGTAAGCACTCAGTCATGTGACGATAAAGCACAAGTTATAAAAACAACAATAATACAAAAAAACAATAACTAAATAGTTACTAAATAGTAAGTTACACGATTACCAGTAACAATCAGAATGTTTTTCCTTTGTTTGGAGAATCTAACGCACACACATTTTGTTTGCAAACATTTGCATTTTACATCAGACATATAAAAACATGTATATTCAATGTGGAATTCAGAAACCTTTATAGTAACTCTGATTGGTACTGGTAATCATGTAAGCGTCCTCAATTATATAAGATAACTGTAAACGTTTTCATTTTGGTGTCTATAAAACAATAAAACAACTATAATAAGAAAACAGCATTCACTAGCGATGTAGCAATTCAGTAAGGATTATAACAGATACCTTTTATAAAAAGTGCAAGATAAATTACCCTAAATAGTATACATTAATATTTGGTTGGTCAGATTCTCTACATTTAAAATAAAAAAGTGTACATGTATATGTATAGTCATGGTGACATTGTAATATATCTATTTTAAGTTAAATCAATAAAGATTACTTAAGCAAGTATACATGTACATATATTTTATATAATTACTTAGACTATTTACCATTTAAGAGAAATGAACATAATACGAATACACTTGCTGCCATTCCGGATTTTTGTTTTGATAAAAAATGTATTGATAAAACGCAACAACAATGTAAGTTTTGAATATACCAAAATAATAAACATAGTTTAATTCGTTTAGTATTATGTTTTTGAAAAAAAGTGCTCCATTCAGTTTAAACGGACATGAAAATACAACTGTGATTTTTTGTTTAATTTTGTTTTATTAATAACTTTACTTACTTATGGAATAAATTATTTATATAATATTTTTGTTTAAAGTTGTTATCTTAGTCAATTTTAGCTTTTGAGTCTACACCGGAAAATACATAATAACAAACATGAACTTAAAGCGAAAGTGTGCACCAAAAAAAACACATAAACTATTAATTCAATGCTAAGCTATACATACAAAAACGACAACCATTCACACTAAAGCAGCTATTTGTTGAGGTTAAAGCTTAATATGTGTGGTTTACTTTAACCAGATAAGCATGCATTGTATGAAATGGAATAAATGACACTTATTCATCAGCAAATATAAAATACCCAGAACAAATCTTTGTGTAGCTATTTCGGCCTTCATATGCAGCGGACAAGAACACTGCTATAAAATTAAAAGAGTATCACCCAATGATTATTCTCGTTCTGCCCAGGTTGGCCGTTTGAAAAATGAGTGTACGTGCGACGCACGGTTCACGTTACACGACGGACGACGACCAAAATGCGTTTCGAAAATCACCCTGTGTGTTGCACATGTGACCTAAATTTGGGAAAATCGTCTTTGACAAGTGGACGCAAAGCATCCGCAAGGATATGCATAATACTTTTGAATGTATCTACCATGTTTATTAACATGTTTATATGGTCTCTTTGTCGTCGACAGTTACAGGTATTTATTTGCATTATGTCTTCTGGTAAATTTTGATACTTTGGTAAAACACATAAAAACAACCCTCCAATTTCTTCTCATTCGCTTCAAATCGAAAACTACTCATTACGTTGCTGTAATTAACGTTAATTATATTAAAAGAACTGCAAGCGCCGCTAAGTGTATATCATCTTAACACAATAAACATGATACATTGCCTATAGATAAACATTTTTAAATGCATAATTATCAAATGTCGAAAAAGTACAGATGAACAAACTGATACACTTCAAATCATTAGATAAATTAAAATTCTATATTTAAATTGTTTGAACATCCAACAATATAAAGAAGTGAAACTCCAGCTGCTGGAGCAGTATTGAAATCTNAAGCCAATGTGTCTATCTTGTTCCATGGACTGAGGGTTACATACACAAGGCAAATGTATCTATCTTGTTCCTAACTTCCACAAGGCCAGTGTTTATATCTTATTCCATGGACTGAGGGTTACTTACACAGGGCCAGTGTGTCCATCTTGTTCCATGGACATAGGGCTACTTACACAGTGCCAGTGTATCTATGTTGTTCCATGGACTGAGGGTTACTTACACAAGGCCAATGAATATATCTTGTTCCATGGACTGAGGGTTACTTACACAGGGCCAGTGTATCTATCTTATTCCACGGACTGAGGGTTACTTACACAGTGCCAATGTGTCTATCTTGTTCCATGGACTGAGGGTTACTTACACAGGGCCAATGTGTCTATCTTGTTCCATGGACTGAGGGTTACTTACACAAGGCCAGTGTATCTATCTTATTCCATGGACTGAGGGCTACTTACACAGAGCCAGGGTATCTATCTTGTTCCATGGACTGAGGGCTACTTACACAGTGCCAGTGTATCTATCTTGTTCCATGGACTGAGGGCTACTTACACAGAGCCAGTGTATCTATCTTATTCCATGGACTGAGGGTTATTTACACAAGACCAGTGTATCTATCTTATTCCATGGACTGAGGGTTACTTACACAAGGCCAATGTGTCTATCTTGTTCCATGGACTGAGGGTTACTTACACAGGGCCAATGTGTCTATCTTGTTCCATGGACTGAGGGTTACTTACACAGGGCCAGTGTATCTATCTTATTCCATGGACTGAGGGTGATCTTGCAGTCTTTCCAATCACAGTATTCCTGACAGCTATATGTGGGCTCATCCCAGGGCAGCTCTGTAAGAAAACATTAGAAAACTTTATTTTAACAGCCAGTTAAGTTAACCGTCTGTTAACTAATTTAAGTTAACCATCTGTTAACTTAGTTAAGGTAACTGTTTGTTAACTTCAGACTCAAATAAACTTCAAAAGCAATGTTATTATCAAACATATTATTTGAGTACAACTGTATACATTTTTTTTACAATTAAAACATATACTTAAGTCTTAACAAGTAAGTCATATAAATTACTTCATTAACGGGTGTTAGCTTAACTGGTTTAAAGTTTTAAGCAACTGGCCCCAGGTGGCATGTTTACATTGAACAAACTTATTTCATAATTTAATGGATTCAAAAAAGTATTTCATTTCTGTTTTCAGCTTTCAATGATGCCACTTGTCACAAATGGCATATTAATAATATATTGTAACATCAGGAAACAAGATGCGTTTGTGAAACACAATGCACAATGTCCCCTTTTGAGCAATTTTGACCCATATATTTGACCTTTGACCTTGAAGGATGACCTTGACCTTTCACCACTCAAAATGTGCAGCTCCATGAGATACACATGCATGCCAAATATCAAGTTGCTATTTTCAATATTGCAAAAGTTATGATTTTGACCCATATATTTGACCTTGACCTTGAATGATGACCTTGACATTTCACCAATTAAAATGTGCAGCTCTATTAGATACACATGCATGCAAAATATCAAGTTGCTATGTTCAATATTGCAAAAGTTATGGCCAATGTTAAACTTTGAGCAATTTTGACCCATATATTTGACCTTTGACCTTGAAGGATGACCTTGACCTTTCACCACTCAAAATGTGCAGCTCCATGAGATACACATGCATGCCAAATATCAAGTTGCTATCTTCAATATTGCAAAAGTTATGGCCAATGTTAAAGTTGGCGCAAACAAACAAACAAACAAACCAACAGACCAACAGACAGGGCAAAAACAATATGTCCCCCAGTATATACTGGTGGACATAAAAA
>VMBQ01008090.1:19679-39901 GCA_007657795.1 Dreissena rostriformis
GCCTTTAAACAACGCAAATATTTTGCCCTCAAAGGACCAAGCTTTTTCAACGTCGCTGGGTTGTTTCAGACGGACAGAAGCCAGCACTTCTGCATTCAGTTTTGTTAGATCCTCGTTCGCGAAGATGCTAGACCCTTTGAACGCTTTTGCTTTCCGCAGAATGTCTATTTTGGTTTGTCGTCTGACGAACTTCACAATCACAGGTCTATTTTTATTGGGTTGAAATTTGCCTAGCCTGTGGGCTATGTCTATGTCAGTTGGCTCAATATGGATGCCCAGATGAGTATTTACAAGTGTAACGATTTTGTTTGTAACCGATACCGAGGACTGACGGTCATGGTCTTCCGGTACACCAGCTATTCTTAGATTGTTTCGACGACTGTATTGTTCGCTGTTGTTCGCGAACTCATCGTAGTTTATTGAATTACTGACTTTTTTATGTTCTAGATTTGCATTTTGTTGTTGGAGTTCTTCTATTTGTTTCGTTTTTGTTAAGTTTTCATTTTTAAGCATTTCAATCTCGCGTTTTTGTTCGAAAGAATCGCTCTCTAAAATTTCTATTCGGCGTAGGACGTTGCCAAGGAGTTTTTCTTTTAGTTGTTCCACAGTTTCCTTTATCATTCTTTATCGTCTCCGCGATTCTTTGTATCTAAATATCAAACAAAATTAAAGAACAATATCTCCGTGCAAATGTCAATATATATGACAATACGTATAAGAATTTATTATGAGAGTTACAATGACGAATGCATATGTTGCTCTATTGCTCAGTAATTAGAGCGCATGACTTCAAATGCAAGTGTCGTTGGTTCTTTCCCCGACCAGGCCACATATCTTGTGTGGTGGTTGGCCATACAATCCTACCTACGGCCTCTTTCTGACTCAAGAAGGGCAGTTGTTTCTGGCATAAGTAATTGCGTTCAATACTGGTAAGCCAGCTTACCCAGGGAAAGCAAGCGTTGGTTAACTGACCGCCGTTATATGACTGAAAAACATTTAAAAACGGCGAAAAACAAATCCTCAACAATCAAATCACCATCATCATCACCATCATCATCAATAAACACGACCCAGCTTTGAGTTCTACGAGCGGCCCGCCCACATAGCTTGTAAAGGGAGTGTTCATGAAATCCTCCCTATGGCGAAGTCCCCCTACTTTTACTGTTCTTAATCTACGGAAAAAAAGTTTTCAGTTACAGGCATAAGTATGAACACGCAGTGCTGGTTAACAATCTACCCCAGGAAAAGTCTTAGTCTGTTAACTGACCGCCGTGATATGGTCGAAATACTGTTGAAAACGGCGAAAAATCTAACTCAACAAACAAATAAACAAACCCATACAGCCAAACACTCTTTGTTGATCTTACTTTATGCAATTCATACGATCTATTGATGTTCTTGTATTAAACCAACATATTTCTAAATTATCGTGCACCTAAAAAAAATCAAGGTAACTCAGCATTTTATCACGTGCTGAGATTCTTTCAAATAAATCATCCAACCTGTTGTTTCATCTCCAGATGAGCGGAATGCAACTTCTGTTGCTGTTCCACCATTCGACCCAATCTGTAATTGTTGAAAACGAGTGAGTACATGAAAGCTATCAAATTGTAAAAACTTATTGTTTTCCCCATCTGATTGCCCAATTAAACGATCACTACATCTACTTATACGAAGAAAACAATGACGTTTGCTTTGACACTTAAAAAACACCTAAAGGCATAATCTCTTATCGTAAGTTACACATTATCAAAGTCAATATTGGGTTAATTTAGTTATGCTTTAGTGATATGTTTACGGTGTTTAGTAAACTGATTCTATAAATTATTATTTATATATAAACGGGTGACCTGTCAAACTTGTAAACTTAAAAAATCATACAAAAAAACCAAGAGAAATTAAATGATAATTGGCTAATGTTTTTTCACCGCGTCACTTTCTTACGTGTTGAAGTCAAATTGAATAACGTTTTCAATTTACATGTTTAAATCTTCAAACAATCAATTGCGAGGTCCCAAAAACCCATTCATGAATTAAAACAAGCTTAACGTGTCAAGTTATTAGTCATAGCAATGAATTGCTAAGACACAATGGGATGCGTTAAAAGTGTGCATATTCTACCTTTAAAAGGAAAGCACTGTGTATGACCACAGAGCGAAAGCCACCGAAAAAGTTATTTGGCAGTTATATCCATACTAATTATTTTTAGCTTTCTATTATAAATCTTTCATACTTTTCGTTTTCCTCTTCGACTTATTTGTTAAAATTGTCGTTAAATACAATCGTCTCTAAAATAATCATGTTTAATCAAACATCTAAAATACAATACTAAACAATCTATATGTCCGCTAAAAATTACATAATTAAATTCGCTTGGATATAACCTTTCTTGTCTAGGTGTTAGAAAACGAATAACTAATAAAAAACGATTAAGAATAAAAGCTTCATTTTCATCCAACACAAGGGCTAGAATGAACTTATTAAGGGAGGCACATCTTTTCTTTCTTTGATTGGTTTATTAAACACTGTATCTGAGAAGTCGTTCTAATCATTACCATTTTTACATGGTCCGTATTTATTACCACGAACTAAGGTGAAGAATTTTACCGACGTTTGTGACTATTATAAATAAATAGACTAAATTCAATGTTTCAATGAAGATAGTGTTAACAAGACTGTGTTTACACGAGTTGCTTTTATTCAGTTAATTCGTTTTAAATCAATTATGCACTGAGTATAGTCGAGTCACCGTTTGAACTTACATTTCACGGATCGGTCGACTTTAAAATCCACTTTCGCTGACGCTTCTTTCTCCAACGTCTGGTGGTAGGTCTCTGCTACTAATTTTTCCCAGCGAACTAACTCCTTCACGTAATCCTCGTTTTTGAACTCTCGTTCTTAAAAAGACATTAAATAAAGAATAAATCATCTAACAAATAACAAACTAAAACGTTTTGGATGTCATAACAACATCATTCGTATATAAGTACAAAACAACGCAAACAGATAAAACTAGTTACCGACACGGTTTAAAATCTGTATCATTTTCACTTTCTAAAACATGCACATATTTTTTGTTTCAACGATTCGAATTGATATAGTTTTGTTTAAATGCTATTGTGTGCGTCAGTATGAACTTAATACAATAAAAAGACAATTTTATGTTTTGTTATCCGGTATTAATTCTTCTATCCATCCGAGAAGTGGTGGTATTTTTCTTTGCACCTGTCTGTCGGTCGGGCTTTTGGTCGGTTGGGTTGTTAGTCGGTAACGAGTAGAATATAGTTTAATTAAATTGTTTTTCAGAACGCATAGACCTGCAACCATTCAACTTTTGGTAGACTTATTAATTTGGAGGAAATGAAGATGCATATTGACAGCAGGTCATTAGATCAAATGGCAAAGTCATTATGGATTGTATCATAAAGTATCTAGGTACAATAGTCAGTGTGTTTACCGTGTAGACCAATAATTACTCTCCTTCAGCAGACTTCAAATCATGATAAAACATCATTTGAATGTTGGACAGTGTATCCACTAATTATTACATAGATTATGGTATTGCATGAAGTAAATGCGCCAATCACATTCCACTGTGATAATTATGCTGTTTCAAAAATCCATGCTAAGAGCTTACATGTAATTTAACTGTGTGGGATTCAAATGTGGGGCATGACATACACGTTTTCAAAATATCTATTGTTACTTACTAAACTTGTTTTTGCTTCCTTGAACGTTCCCCTTTTTGCAAAGTTTTGCATAGATACATCTTCCCAGTAAGAAGAAATGAGTCAGCAAAACAATGGGATGACAAACCGCTGACCGATTGGAGTACTCTCTGATCAACGAATATCGCTGGAAATGCCAGAGTGTTTCGTTTTCTTCCTGCACTTTTCCAAACGTAAAGCTGCAGAGGAACAATACTAATGAAGTGCATATTAATGATGTCATTAATTGGGTTACAATCTAGTATACTTGTTTGAGATGCATAACACATTTGTAGTCGGAATCTTTTTCATGACATATCACATGATGTAAAACTGCCCGGAGAATATTTTCTTGTCTGTAAGGCAACACATAATAAACTGAATCTGAAACAGGCACAAAATAACCATTAACAGTAAAAAAAAAACGGATGTGAAAATTCATGCCTTTGACCTTGAATTGCGGCCTTGAACTTTCATCAAAGAGCAAAGTCATTTAAAATGGTACATGTAAAAGTCCCCCTTCCCAAAATACATATTGACTAATGTATAAAAAGTTACAGGACGGAGTTTTTGTCAAAAATATTGACTTGAAAATCGTAACTGAGACCCGGAGTTTAAGCTGACAAGCAGCACGTATTGTACGAGAAATATGGTCAAAAGGATAATAATCCGATGTTATTTTAATGTCATCAAGACATTAACCGTTTCGACAACGTCAATATACCGATCATAGTGAGACAAAAGTAATAAATTTATATCGGCGATTATAAAAATAACACCGCGATTTAAATTATCATCTTTTTTAGCCGCAGTGCGCAAATTTACGTTTAGCCGAAATGTTACTGCATAATCGACGATGTACGCGATGCGTCGTGTAGTCAAGGAGAGCAGAAAAATTATTTTATAATCCTCTAGGACATAACGAAGTTATTGAGCGTGGATCATAGGAGCTATGCGATACACACCGACTATTAATGGAGAATACTTATCAAAATCGATATTAAAATCCTCCCAGTTTATAAAGATTAACAAAACGGGAAAGAAAAGTGACGTTAACTAGTCTGATCACGGAGAATAATGTTTTAAAGAAATGTCAAAATTCTTCCGGGCATGCACAAATTATGGAAATACATGACATTAGACCAATGACTGATTCAGATACTGAAAAGCAAGTAAGTTGTACACGAAACATCGGGTTTTCATGAAAGTTTATAATATGAAGTTTTATTAAAATCATCCAAGGTGTTAGAAATAAACATAATTAAAAACGGAAACGCACAACATTTTACCTCTGATTTAAACCGTGACCTTACGTCAAGGGACATGAGAGTTGTTAGTACAACAGCGATTGGTCGGCAGAATAGAATTATGTCAAAGTTACACTGCGAAAACGATATCCGGACGGACGGACCCCAAAACCCTTAACCCAACCATCAATTTAAAAAAAAACATTCAACCACGGACGAATGTCGCTACCACTTAAATTTTCTCTTTTTGGGCCCTTTAAAGAAAAAAAAGAGAAAACTATTGGAGAATACCTGAACATGGCAATAAGGAGATTGAGAAGGAGCACGGTTGTCACCAACACATAGCCGGCAAGCATAATTGGAACCACGACCTTGCCAACATCACTAGGGCAGCGTGGATAGGTACCGTTACCCCACAGCATCTCATCACTCGTGCATTCTGCATCGCCTACAACATTATTTAAACTTAAATTGAATAGGCACCTACATGTATTTGAACCTGGTGACTGTAATTAGCACAAGTTAAACCATTATTTTAACAAACTTTGCATTATTGCCGGAACAAATAAGTTGTCATAATGCTGTAACACTTTTGTAAGCAAAAGAGTCCCTTACTGATGAAATCCCCTCTTAATTAAAGATTGTGAATTATAAATTGCCCTCTGTCTGTACACGTGTAGTGTTTGATGATAAAATCTAATGCCCATATGTCTCATCATTATGAACATTTATTATGTGAACATTCATATGACGCTCAGATGCTTTCTTTGTGTATTCAAAGATTAATTAGGATATCCAATTAACGGTTATTGTAATTGATTTTTTTTAGTTTTCTAGTAATCTCACTGACAGTCACCTGACATTCGACTTTGGTACAAAGTAGGGTCATGAATAATCCTGCCATGCCTTAAATATGGTTACAAAGTTACGTGTTTATATCGTTCGTACTTTTCGGGAAATTTCAGTTTTTGAGGACAAAAAGACGGACTGAAGGATTGAGAGAGGAAACTATTGACATTATAACAAAAAGCAAGCATATAGTCTAAATGTGTAAACCCATTTTCAGAATCCTGTCTTATGCATTTAAGAAAAAAAAAATATTATGATTATTTTATCTTTTAATAACAGTGACCTTATCTTTGCCCACTGGTGATAAACGAAAAGTCGTGCATAATCCTGACATTGCCCTTTATACGTATTCCAAGTTGCATCATAGTATCTTCAATACTTAATTGGCAATTAAAGATACGTATTTATGGTCTGTAATTGTAAATTGATATGAGTTTTTTAGACGAACTGGCAGAAGGATGAACATATGAAGGGATTGTCAGACATATGTATATGGAAAACGTATAACCCAAAGTATCTACCACGATACATAATGATATCTTATGTACGTTACTTTTTACAGAAATTTCAATATTTGTTTTGTTCTTATAAAGTGAACGTGACAAGAAATTGTGTGAAAACAAATCGTGCATAATACTTACAATACTTAAGGATATCAAATGTTATCTAAGGGTTTTTAGTTACATATGACAATAGCAGGATCCAGTTTTCGGACGAACTGGCCGACTTTTGGACAGATAGTATGACATGACGATCGAAGGGTAAACTTAAATACCATATTAAGTACACCTTACCCTCAATAACATCGAGGAACAGCTCTCCGTGAAAGTTCCAGTAGGCCGTCCTGATGACTTGCACGACTGTCCTCAAGGTCAGAGGAGAATTTGGATATAGGATTGAGTGCGAGGCTATGCCGTAGGACACAATAAACACCATCAGTATCACGATGAAGTACATCAAATCTCCCAACTGGTGTGAAAAGTAAATGCACGTATATATGTAGTAAATAAAAAATAGTCCGGATGATTGTTTTCTTATACCTTAAAACGTATGTAAATTGGTTTGTTTTAAATGATAATAATGCAAAATTGATTAAAGAAATATATATTTTGATACACTTCTTTTTTATGTGTCATGATTTTGTATTTTTATATATCTTATGTTGCGCTAACCGTGTTTAAATCGAATAACTCACGAGAAACGTTACAAGAGGTTTTTTTTTAAATATGTGTTGTATAATTTCAGTATTACAATAGCCTACCATTCTTTGTATCATGACAAGTTGGGGTCCGAGTTTTATATGCACAGTAAATATGTGCAGCAGACGCAAACAAAATGATACAAAGTTCACTGCAAGGACCACACGAGCTGCCTCAAGTGCATCATTGTACGGCAAGAAACGAATTGTCGTGCCAGTTATGAAGAGCACTATTGTCAAGATATCGAGGTTGTTCCAACCATCAGAGATGTAAAGATTCAGTTTCTGACACAATCCTGATGAGGAAAAATTTCCCACCTGAAAGTTGAAAACGATGTTATTTAAAATTTACTTACTTTGTACGTATATGAAACAGGCTCATTATCACGAAATAAAGTCTTAAATGGGATGTAGTTGATGCGTGTTAGTAATTTCATTTTATCGTGCCTCAAAAAGTTGTAACTCTTTTGCTCTGGTCTCCTTCCTACCATTGAGTAATTAAATAGTAATTTAATTGAATGGGTTTTAATCCCTTTTATTCCTGTTTAATTTGGGTTGCAATGCTATGAGGTTAAATTTTATTTACACTTATATGTATCATGAATATTGCTGGGCCTAGTGTAGGGTTGAGCGCTCTATAACCGGTTTAAACCCCCAATGCTTAGCATTGACCGTTCCAAGGCGGTGACCCCAGATTTATTCTACTATGTGTATATGTTGTTTCGTTTTGTGCCGTACTGTACCGTTTTGGCAATTGGTTCCTTGCCATAAATAAAGGGCCACAAAGGTGTGTATGATAGAATTGCAATACTGCTGCAGTTTCTGGAGTTTCACTTCTTTATATTGTTAAAATCCGCTTATCTTTTACAATGGTAATACAACAACAGAACACCTAACCGATAAAAAACGGCGGTGAACGCATCGGAACGTGGAAATACAAGTTATTTGGGGCTCAATGCATGCCTTACCTTACATCTAGCCCTGCATTAATCACAAAACACACAAGCAGAAATAAAACATTAAGAAAAGTGCACCGCAACGCACATAACACAGCAATAAAAATTTATATGACTATTTAATTAGAATGTAATTACTCAATGGTTAAATATTCACAAGATCAACGTAAGTGCAACTTTCAGAGCATTTTGTAAGTCGTACTTAAAAAACATATAATCCAATACACACCTGACGCAATTCGTCCGTGGTAAGTGAGAAAACCCACACCATGAGAAGGATATCCAAAGGCGAAACACTCGATCCGAAGTTGAATATCAGTACAAAAGCATACAGGCTCAGGAAGACCATGTAAGAAAGCTACAAGCGAACAATGTGCATAGGAACATGACGTTTCCGGAGTCAATACACATAGCAATATAGATTAGAACAAAATCACATGTGGTTTTCTTTGAAATTCACTAACACTTAAAAATAACAATACGATACTAGTGTAGAAATGCCTCCGTCAATTCCTTTACAGTCACCTGACAGTGTTTATGTTATTAAACTAGATTATGTTTACACTTTGATACACCTTGATATATATATCAGTAATTAACTCTGAGTAGAAATTCATGTTCTTATCCACATGCAGTTATTTAACACAAGTGACATTTTGCATATAGAACACAGGACAATACACGCAGTTCAACATAAAATTATTTAAACTGGGTCGGTAAATTCAAAGCATTTGTAGTTAAAACCTGTTTAAATGCATGCTGAACCTCACAATACGCCAGAGTTAATATAAACATCACTCATATGGAAAAACTCATAACCCTTATAAAGACGGCGGCTTTAAAGTTTCTTACCATACTATACATGCAGATGATCACCGGAGCTTGAAAGAAGAAGTGCAACTTCTGTCTTGATGTAATCTTCAGTCCGTCTGTTTTCATGTCCCCAGATTTTTCCAGATTTCTGCCAAATGTTACAATATAACTAATTAAATATTCTCGCGCAATGGTCAACTAAACAAATGCATGCTGACCAACACAAATGTATTTCTTATATTCTATTTTTTTACTTTATCATACATATATTTATTTAGCGTTCATTATGATTTTGAAACTAACCCAAACAACATTAACTCTTGGTACGATCGCTGTCGTATTTAATCTTAATAGTATTCGTTCTTGGCGCTGCAATGGTTTTAGTCAGCAATCAATACGCCCACGATTTCCATGCTATCGCGCGTTGTTTTGTAGAACAACAGGCTTAAACTAAGTACATGCTTAGTTCAATTCAAAAGCAAAACTTGATTGGTTAGTCTACACATATGACTGATAAAACAACAAAGTGTCTTGCTCAAATGGCAATGCCTCGTTTTAGGTTAACAATGTTGCACATATGTACGATTTGGAAATCAAAATAACAGGAAATAAAAACGATTATTCAATATACCAAATGAGAACTAAAATTATTGTGATTTGTGTTATTACAAAGAAAATTACTATACATATTTCGGATCTTAAATAATTCGACATTTCGGGGTTTATACATCGAATATTATAATATATTCAAATACGTAACAAGTAAACCTCGAACCTGATTGCAGGATTAATTCCTAACCCTACTTAATAGCAAATCAACATGTTCTCGCGTTCACACATTACTTCCAATGAGGAAAACATATATTAACTGTATTTATACCATTTCCTTTTCTAAAAATGTAAGCTTTAGGATTTTCACGGGTTTTGGCGACCGAAATTGTTTTTACCATAAAATTGACGATTTGACGACGTGTATTCACATTCCAAATCCTATCCCTTGCTTTACACATTTTATGTTTTGTTAAGCAAACATAAAATGTGCAAAGCAAGGGATAGGATTAATGTACATATCCATTACAAATAGGATCATTATCGAGAAATATTAAACCAGTGCTGTACGTGTACGGGTAAGGAGAAGATGTCAATAGAAAGAAAAGTTTGACGACCCATCACGGAGAAAAGTTGCTCCCGAAACATTTATCATGTGCATTGAACTGGTGAACGAACAATGTCTAAACGAATAATGCTATTCAACTGTTTTGTTGATCGCACTAAATTAAGTTTCGCTTTATTTCGCTAAACAAGAAATCATTCTGAATTAAGAAAGATTAAACGTCAAATAAAAAGAAAAAATCAAAAAAGCGACACGAATGTACCTTAACGGTATACTTTCAGAGTTGCTTTGCTCAGATCGAATATATTTTCCTTCCGATTTATTTGTCAACTTCTCTGGTTTGGACTTACTATCGCCTATCTTTTTACTGACTTGTGATTGCTCGACCTCTGAACATGTATCTTCGCGAAATTTCAAACAAGGGATCACCAGAATTGGACAGAATATGCAACAAAGTAGCTGAAATTAAAAAAACTTTCGGTCATTAAGTATTATACTATTGTTAAATAGTATGACACAATGCAAAATTATAATTAAGAGCGATCCGCACAGAATTTTTTATTAAAAAAAAATCACCATGCTTTTATACATATGCGTGATGATCATAAACAGCACAGCATAAGGCGGAAGTTAGTTTTGATTAACTCTTCACTTGTCAGTAACTCTATCTGCTATTTCACGTTTTAAATCAATACCAAAAACGTAAACAATATTAGTTAATGTTGACAACTAGTATGTTATATAGGTATAATGACAAGATGCCTTATATCTACCGACAAAGAGAAATATGCGTGTAAACCTTTCGAATCGTTCTTCCTAATATAGACGAAATTTAAATTTATATATAACTATAAATAATTTCCATATTTTAACTCTTTCATTGAAATCGCCATATGAGTAAAACACACATTAACAATTTAATTCATACCCTTAAAGAACTATTATCTTGCAATTGACGTCCGTTCCAAATAGTGTTCAGCAGGGTCTGACACGCCTTTTGCGATATAAATTCCTTGTTTTGCGAATTCACAGCAATCAAAAAGCACGATGTTTTGCCCCAATTGGACATCTCACGTACCAGAAGCTCTTGAGTCTTTTGCTCGTCTGTGTCATGACATTCGTTGAGCACACCCACGGCGTTTGCAGACCATTCGCTAAAAATTGTCCAGTTTGTATTCCATTATTCAGAAACATATATAAAGACTCAATCTAGTTTATTTACAAACCAATTGCCAATTTATACATTGTTTGCATACCGCCCTCGCATTCAGCCTCATGTATGTATTGCCAGGAGTAAAAAAACTTGTTAGTAGTTGTAGATTGTAGCTTTCATTATAAAGCTATTGAATGTATAATCTTACACTTGTGTTGTTATCAAGTCATATTGACTATATTCATTTGTAATAAAAACCTCCGAAACGATTATAGAACAATAAAACAGTCTGTTTTAAATGTAAAAGAGTATTGTAACGGCTCACATATGTTTTTATAATTGTGATTCAAATAGTGCACTAAAATGCCCACACCGTAAACATATACATACTTGATACATTTTTGTATCTTGTTGGCGTACTCTTGTTCTGTACTTTTTGGATTGCTCTTCAATTTTGTCAGCAGCGTGTAACCAACTAGAGCTTTTGCTATGGCGTCCTGTTCACAGTGAGAAATTATTTGATAACAATAATTGTTGAAACATTAGAAAGACTATGACATTTTTTTTTTGCAATTGCAGTATTTTCAGAAAATCCAGAAAGACAAATCTGCACATTACCTTCCCCTTGACCCAGAATGTCTTTGCCATGTCTTGTTGGACCGCGAGTATCGACCAGATAAACAACGCGTTATATGGTTGGTTGACATCCGTAACAGACCACTTGCTTTCTTTAACCGATAATTATTAATCGTGAATAAAAAGAAAGTCTTGATATTTAAGGTATAACTGAACAATAACAATTTACATCAAACAGTTTCAATTTGTAAAACACACAATTATAGATGTTAAACCGTACTTCATTCTTTTTGTTTATTATTACCTTCACATAATTTGTATAATTTGAGTATATTGTATAACAAAATTGAGTGTCAATACGGACCAACATTTGAAAGCTACACTAGCAAATTGCATTGCAACCAAAACAATCTGCTTCCTGAACAGAATTGAAATGTTTACTCCTCAATTCGTTAAATAAGGTCATAACAGAATTTAATTCAAACTATGCAAGTGATAAGATTCAAACATTACACGAACAAACCATACCCACATTTTGTTTAAAAATAGAGCATGTTTATTGCCAAACGTCAGTGGCATAAAGGGAACATTGGAGCCGTTTTATTTTATCAGAGGATTATTTTTTCCACTTCTTTTATTAAAGAATATCAACAAACAGCATACAATGATAAAAACTTGGATTACTTTCATGGTCAAGCATTGAGGGTTTAAATCGGTTCGAGGGCTGCCGAACATCACACTCAATCAGAATTAATCGCTATTCAGACGTGCGTCTAAAACGATCTCAATGAAATGAAGCTATGGTGACAAAAAATTTAAACATAAATGCCAAAACGAGACGCGTGAACCGAATACTACGCACACAATTTAGGTGAACTAATGTAGTAAGTAACGGGAATCTTTAAAAGATAAGCCCATAATAAATCATGAACCAGACAAGCGTCTTTAACGATCTCAATCACATGTATATATGTACACAGAACACGAAAACATGAATGCAGCACATTAACGCGTGAATCGAATCATACAGATATGTATATACGGTATTGCAGTGAATTAATGTCGTAAGTTTCGGAAATCCTTTAAAAAGGACAGCAGATAGGTTTTAAAGTCACTATTACAGAACATATGACTCATCCACATAACAATATAAAAAAGTAGCTCACCTACATACAGCCTTTGAAGACTACAATATGACACAATTTAACATACATTCAAGGATTCATACTACTGCATGCACACATCACGAATAAAACTTTTGTAGTATTAAATAAAGCAAACAACGACTCGTTCGAAACAGGATAGAAATTCGTATTTGTCTTCACTACATTTCTAACAGAACACCAACTATAACGATACAATGATTACGAGGATTACAACTGGGATCACCGATATGAAACTGTCAGTGCAATTGCATTTAGTTTATACCGGTTTGTGGGCTAGCCAAACCTCACACTGAGCCCAGACCTAATCAGAAACCAAACGCACTTGAAGTGTACATATGCACACACAAACATTAAACAAATGAATGCAAAACACGAGACTGGTAAATAATAGAATGCTTCCCACATAATTCCATTGAACTAATGTCTAAGTATCGGAAATCTATTAAAACGTTTAGCAGATAGGTTTTAAAGTCATAGGTATACTGAAAATTTGGTTTTTATAAAAAAAATAGTTAACTATTATATTTACCAAGTGCGTCACCCATTAGATATTGTATAAGCTTTTCCACATCTTTAAGGTCAAAGCTATTTTTGGTGGCGTCCTGTATTAACAAGAAAACATTGACAAAACTTTCTCAGATTAGACTTAACACTACTTCATTTAAGAAACACCGAGTGCGTTTGATTACAGGTGTGATATCTAAGGCTTTACGAGGAGTATTGAAGTCATTTAAAGTTAATGAAAGTTGGAAGGCACACACGTTTTACAAACATGTATTGTTTGGTAAACAACTGATCAAATTACATATGACTATAGCGATTGCAAACTTAAAAGCAACTTTGAGATTTCTGTATTGGCTGTTATTGAGCTTTTTTGGCTATTAAGTGTATTTGTATGCGTTATGGTCATATTCAAAAGAATTTTGCAGAACCACTTACATTGTTTTTATTGTTTCTGATATTCTCGAGTAAAGACCACACCAAGCAGGTTTCAGGAATCTAAAATAAATAACATCAGAAGCATTCTACTACTTGGAGGCATTGTTGTTTTGAAAATAGGATTTTGAAAAAATATAATTACAACAAAAACATTACATCATCAACATTTATGCAAATGAATATAATATAACAAATACCCCATTATAGAGCTGTAGAAGTCTCTCTTTTGTAAGAAATCTTTTCAAGCTGACCCCATGGTCTAAAAATAATTTTACGAAGTCAACATTTTGGATGTCCATCGCCATGAACATATAGTCTTCTAGGCTGTCCATCTGAAAAAAGGCCATAAACAATCACTAGAACATAACATTCATTAAACATTGAATTTATTTTTT
Source organism: Dreissena rostriformis (assembly GCA_007657795.1). Classification (NCBI taxonomy): domain Eukaryota; kingdom Metazoa; phylum Mollusca; class Bivalvia; order Myida; family Dreissenidae; genus Dreissena; species Dreissena rostriformis. Next base: position 33,793 of record VMBQ01008090.1, read on the forward strand.
GTACACAAGTCATCGTTTTAAGCGTCGAATTTACTGTTTAATTGACACAGTTTGTTAATGTTAAAATGTATCTTTGAAAGGTAATTCCCGTTACGTAACGCGTATAAGTTAGACTGTACAATTTACCTTGATTGAATTTCCGTGGGCGACAATAATACTTTTGGCTACGTCTATACTGTCCCAAGCCAAAGCCATGAGCAAGATGTCCACAACTGGGTTATTATTGTCTGTGGTAATCGATTGTCACGGATGAAACAATTAATACTTATCGCTTTTAATTTGTAAAAGTATATGTTGTCGTACATTACAAGTATGAATTATTGAAATTTAATACATCAACAATGAATGAATTAAAACTCGCTTAGAATCTTTGTGTAAAAAATAAAAAATCATGTTTTGTGTGTTTTTTTGTTGTTGTTTTATTTTGGTTCTGACTTTGCCTATAATAATTCAAATGCAATAATGTAAACCCACATCGGTCAACACGCATTTACGAAATACAGAAATCAAAAACAAACCAACAAACTATTGGCTCTGTATACTGGTATTATAATTCTACTCACTTCACAATTGGTGTTCCAATCTTTAATAGTTTGTGCTCAATATTTTTACCAATTCTTGAAAGTAGCAATCAAAGTTACCAAAATCTAAATTAAGGAACGTGTACATTAATCATTGTCATATACTAGGACAACATATTGAATGTGAATGTCACATTGCTGAACATTGTAATGAGAAGTCCAAGCTTAATACAAGCGATGTTAGTAATTCACCAACACAATACCTTTTAATAAAGCCTGTAATATGGATGATGCCAATTTCGTCTTGCTGTCCAGTTCAAACACAGAGATGAGGTCTGCTCTCTCTAGACATTTCTTCATTGTTTGCACGTGCTCTTCAATATTGTCGGATTTGAACTCTCGTTTTATCATCTCTCGCACGGTCCTTTCCACGCAGTCATCCATATCACGAGTAGTACTGATGATCGTTGATAAACAAAGTCGTGTGTTATGTGCAATAGAGGTTGAAGTAAACCAATAAAGTAATCGAGGAAATGTGTTTTATAAGAAAACATGCGGGTGTCGTATGAGCCTGACTTAAATTACGTAGTGTGCATACGGCACGAATTCCCCTACCCCATCGATCTGGCTCTCATAAACATGACATTTTATCTCAAAATTGGATACATATTCTATAACAACAGATAATTATGATTAAACATTAAATTGTTCATTAAGTTTTATCTGTAACAGCTATATTTTGAGTCACGTGAGACAAGTCAACATTTTAAGGGTCATGACTAAATTACGCAGATGTGCAAGTTGTCAGTTCGAATAATAGATTTGTAAATTCCATCCCTCTTGCCGTAATACTTATTGAGCTACATGCGATACAAGTCGAAAATTGTCATTTTTGCTAAAAATGGATGTAAGCCGTTGATGTCGGAAAACGGCTGAACCATAATAACCCGTTGACAAGTGAACATGCTGATTATTATATCGTGAATGACAATCACTTGTGCAAGAATATATTTAACTACGCTCTATAAAAGCCCAACAATTTGTTTAACAGATACTCTTATAATTCCGCTGATATTAGAAACAATTTGCATCACAATATCAAGGGTTACAAGTTTATATGGTTATTCATATTCTGTTCTTTAGACTCAATGCGTTTCTAGTAACATTGACGTAAAAACCAAGAGACAGACGGTTCAAAGGTATTAATCAAAATGCTATGGACGTATTACTCGTTATGATGACTTCACAAAATCATATATATGAACTTAAACAAAATCTGAAAAAAAGATACGGCACGGCATTGTATACATAATATGGTATACCTTTTCGTATCCTGACTTATGGACTGAATAGTCTTTTCTTGGGCATTCGTATACGCGTATGCAAGAATACACGCTATTCCTTTTGAGCCTTCCACGACCACAATTGGCATTTCGTTTTGTAAGATGTGGGAGACGGCTTCCAGCGTTTCGGATCCACCGCCTAGAACTAGGTGGATAATTGGAATATCTGAAAACAATAAATGTTTTACAGTTTTGTTTATTAAGCAATTTGTTATTATCAATATTAACAACGTTTAAAGGTAAAACTTCCATAAATGATAATAAGTAGAATTTTTACTTTTATTCATGGTTTTGGTCACTTTAGTAAGTTCTTTTTCGAGTTTAGCCCGCTGATTGGCGTCATGCACTACGATGAAATGAGAATGATTTTTATCATGAAGATGTTCCACGTTCTGGTCTCGATTCCTGGCAACTATTCCGATAACCGGCACTGCGTGCTGCTTCGAAACATATGTAACTGGCTTCACTACTTTCCCGACATGTTTCGCTACTCCAGAATTAGACCCATTAGTCACAATCCAGGCACCTGTATGGGAAAAGATCATCGTTCAAATTCACAGTTTACGTAAAATTGTGTCATAACACATAGTCATTGCTATATTATTGTTTCGCTCATCATTACGAAGAAAACGCAAGCTTAGTGGATTGTCACGTTTTGTTGTCGGGTTGGTTTTGCCGTTTATTTCTGGCCTAAAATACAACTTTTCTTTAAATAGGCTGTCTCCATTGACGTGGGGATTTCATTTAATTGTACACAATTCCTTATATTTAAAACAATCAGTCAACCTCAGACATATGCAATCCGGCGTCGGTTTCAATATCCCGGCTTAGATCATATATCAGTTTAAATAACTCTTGTTTGACATTTGTGCCCTTAAAACATTATTTGAATCGCGGAGTGTCAGAGACTGCTTTTCCTTTAATTAATTAATCATTATATATTATTAAAATTGAACATGGGAGGTGTTCATGGTAAATCAGCTTTGACACAAACATTTGATGCATGACACATAAAAACACAATGAAACATGTATTGTGCATTGCATAGGTGTTCCATAGAGACATAATGCCTGGAGCGCATGCAAAGTGTGCTGGATAATGGCCATTGTATTTTTTGTGTGTAAAAGATTAAAACAAGGTGTTCGCTCAATACTGTAACAATCAATACTAAGTTGATTCTGAATACAAGTAAGTAGATCTAACAAGGTCAATAACAAATAAGCTCATTTATCGCAGACAGATCTTTTGATTGATAAATGTTAATGTAACAGTTGTTAAAGTACTTAATTAATTCTAAATAACTATTTTAATCTCTGATTTTAAATATAATATATGTATTCAATAAAATAGTTTTGATATCAAAAGATGTTTGTATCCGCCCCAAAACAATGATTAAGCGTGTTGATGCATTGTATGAATCCACTGTTAGTCAAAGTGGTTCATTTGCTACGCATGAAAACGACAAACGTTCTTTATTGACAAATGAAAAAATGAAAACACAGTGTCAATATGACAATGTTTAGCAATTAAAATAAGATTCATATTGAACCACGATCTGCTAAAGATGTCGACTTTATTTTGTGTTACTAATTGTTTATTTTACCACTTATCATTAGTTTGTTCTTTGTCTTCATGTTAGAATCAACGGCTGAAACCAACCTGCTCTAATGCTAAGGTTCCTAAGATCACGTCGAATGGTATCATCAAGCAGTTGGCTCAGGTGAAAGTTCTCTTCACTTCCAATGACGGATATGATAAGGCTCGGCTGTTTGAGACGCCAATTCTCCTTCATTGCCTCACGAATGTTGACCCTTTTCATTTCAGGATTGACTGGTATATACTGCAAATAAAAACAAGCTAGAACATCAACGAAGATATGTTAAGAAGAATTGCAAAAACTGCCAAACGTTTCTTTTTTTAATCAAGCAAGACATTGTTTTTGGTTTTTAACTTGTCGACATACATTTACCAATATAGCAATGCCCTCTAGGCCCTAAGGCGCTCAACTGAAACCCGAAGGAACTTAACTATTCTGAGTAGGAGGACTTCAGAAGAATAAAAGTAGTTTATGAAACATAAATATTTCATTTCTAGGCACATCAATATGACAACTTCTAGATAATTGAAAATATCATTAGAACACATTTCTGACCAAATTTCTTGAAGATTGGATTCAAATGTGACTTCTAGAGTGTCAAAAAAGTTGTACTGTGGCCATATAAGGAAACTACCACGCCCCTGGCGGCAATATGTTCAACGAACCGTATCTATATTCCAACTTAGACGAAAAATCATTAGAATAAAACATGACCAAGTTTCATGTAGATGGGACAATACATGTGACTTCTAGAGTGTCAACAAGGTTTTACTATAGACATATACGAACAAATGCCTAGCCCCCTGGTGGCAATAGTTTCAACGAACCGTAACCATTTTCGAACTCAGCTGAGATATGATTAGAACAAATGTTCTGACCCAGTTTCATGAAGATTGGACAATAAATGACTTACAGAGTTTTAACAAGCTATTTCTTTAATTTTGAAATTCTGACGTAGTTTCAAGAAGAATCATCGGACAATACATGTTGCCTCTATAGTATTCACAAAATAATTGTTGGCGCCGCACGACGCACGATACACGATAAACGACGGACAAGAGGAGTTCATAAAAGCTCACAATGAGCACGTTGTGCTCAGGTGAGCTAAAATGAATCAAAAGGGTAGTTTGTCTATATGCATATACATAAAAAAGCGCTTACCTACAGAAAAATCTTAAACATGTTATATAAATTAAATAAAATGTGCGATTATAAATACTTCTTAATAAAACCACTAAAATTACAAACAAGAGCTGTTAGATCACTTCTTTGTTAAAATGTGAACTAGTTAGCTATTTTTTCTGTATTTAAATATAATTGAAACTAGAGCTTGCGAGGCCGACGCGTATCCCCACGCCGCATAGATGTTATATTAAAATGAAAATTTGGGTGGGCAAGGCCTATGTTGGTGGGTCCCCAGGGTGGGTTATGTGGACATGGATGGTCGAGATAGACCGTGTTATCATAAGAGATGTTAAGTATTTATGTGAAGTCAATTGGTGAATCAATGAAGAAGTTATGTTAAAACAAAATTTTGGGTGGGCGTGGTCTATGTGGGCGGGGCGCCCCGGGGTTGGTAATGGGGCCCTGCATAGTTGAGATTGACCGTATTGTCATAAGAGATGTTCAGTATGAATTTGAATTAATCGGTGTAGAAATGAAGAAGTTAATGTAAAATAACCAAAAAATGAGTGAAAATCTCTGACCCGGCCCCACCCCGACCCCCATTCTCCACTATCTTCTCCGTCACTATTAGCACTAGAACCTTGAAACTAACACAAATGGTAGCTATGAGCATATGTACGACGGTGCACTATTTGGAATTTTTATCTGACCCCTGGGTCAAAAGTTATTATCATGTGCGTCGCATGTTGTTAGTAAAATGATTTTTTTTTTACCCATTTTACCTATTGATTTACCCATAACTTTTGACCCAAAGGTCAGAACAAAATTCCATCACTGTCACCGTCGCACATATGCTCATAGATATCATGTGTGTAAGTTTCAAGGTTCTAGTGTTAATAGTGTAGGAGGCAATTGTGGCCATGACAGACGGACAGAAAGCGGAGATCAATACAATATCTCAACGTTTTTAAAAGCCTGGGGATAAACAGTCACACGTACAGAGCAGAATCTGCACATCTTAATTTTTTATAAAAGCACCTCACAATCCATGCGGCGTTATGGTTGGTTATCGAGCTTAACTAGCTATAATGGCCAAAATCAAAAGTTTATTGAATTTGGTGAAGATCTGTTAAAATAAGACTGTGGCCTTATTAGAATGTGTCTCACATCTAAATATGGAACAACATTTGATCATAATCTTACGTGTGATCAGTTTTGTATCTTAGCAATAAGACGTGATTAACAACGGTAGCGAACCTCGAGTACACACCTCTGCTTTATTATCTTCATCTTTATCGAATTCTATCCCGAATTCTTCTATCGTCGCCATTGAATCGCTGCCGTTCTTTCTGTCGTATAGGTGGGAATATGACACTGATATCTGGAAATTATTCGAGTTTAATCAAGGAATCTAAACCAATACAGAATACCTTGGAATCTGAAATTTAAAGACCCTATAAAGGTGACGACCCGTAATTATTTACCGATTTTTAAATATCTTTTTCATATTTTATGTATAAAGG